>JAABKJ010026545.1:2099136-2197429 GCA_011634705.1 Andricus grossulariae | reverse complement strand
TTTTATTATCGTGAAACCTTTGAAAATTCTTTATAAGCTTTACTTCCAAATATTTAAAAGTGAACATTTTTTATAACTTTTTAAAAATGTTTTCAACTAATTGAAAAATTTTGCTGCAAAATCGTTCACATTTTTTTTCGAAATTTAAGGAAATAATTTCAAATGTTTTTAATTCTTTGTCAAATTTCTCTTAAAATTTATTTTTTTAAATAAAAAATCAGTTTAAATTTTCCCAGGAATTTTAAGAAATGTTTTTCATTCTCTTGAGACATTTTAAAATAGTTAAATAAAGAATTATGACCTCAAATATTTTTTTATAATTTACGCTTAGGCTGCTCTTATAAAATTTGTTGTAATAATCAATTGGTCTTTTTTGTGAAAGACGAATTTTCAACCCAATAGTTTATCTTTTAAACAAAAAAGATTTTTCAGTCAAGAATGAAAATAAATTTTTAAGGTTATAGAAATTTCATTGTGTTAAGATTGTTGAGAAAACTCTAAAAGATTTTTCATGATTTCAGATATGTCGAAGAAGTATAATTTTTTATTTCACACCATTTCTAAAATTTGTAGGAAAAATTCGAATCAGTTGACAAGATATTTAGGATTTTTAGAAAAAATATCTTTTAAACTGTCTCGAATTATTCCTAAAATTTTTAAACATCTTTTAAGATTACAAAAATTGCCCTTTAATCTGTCAGGTTTTTTTTTTTCAAAATTTGTAGAAATCTTTTGAAATGGTTTGAAATCTTTTTAAATTTTATTTAAAAATTAATTTTTCAAAATAAAAGGTCATTAAAAATTTCCACAAGAATCTTAAAAAAAGTTTTTTAATTTCTTGAAACCTTTCGAACTTCTTAAATAGCTTTGAAATTTTTTCGTAATCTTCCAAAAGTTACATTTTTAAAAAAAAATTTTTGATATCTTTTCAAATTTTAAATTATTTTTTAACTATTTCTAAAATCTTTAATCCTTCTAAATGCCTTTTTAAATTATTTGAATTTTTGCGACAATTTTCTGTCAATTCTGAAAAATTAAAAAAATTGCCTTTAAATCTTCTAGATTCTGTTATAATTCTCTTAAAAATAATTTTTCAAAATAATCTAGAATCTTTATAAAAGTTCTAAATATCTCTTAAACTTATCACGAATTTGTTATGAAACTTAGTAATCTTGGTAATCGAAAAATTTGACTTTAAAATCGTCCATATTCTTTTTCGAAATTAGAAAAAGTAATTCAAAATATTTTAAAATGTTTTTCAAATTTCTCTTAAAATTTATTTTTCAAAATAAAAAATTATTTTAAACTTTCCCATGAATTTTAAGAATTTTTTTATTATCGTGATACCTTTCAAAATTTTCAAGAAATTTCAAAATTTTCGTTTCCAAATATTCAAAAATGTACGCTTTTTCGAGCTTCTTTGAAATATTTGCAAGTTCCAAATTTATTTTGAATCTTTTTAAAGCTTCCAAATGTCTTTTAAACTTGATCGAATTTTTTATAAAACATTGTAATCTTGCTGACTGAAAAATTTGGCTTTAAAATCTTCCATATTATTTTTCGAAATTTTAAGAAATAATCTTAATGTTTTGAAATCTTTGTCAATTTTCTCTTAAAATTTATTTCTCAAAATAAATAATTCAGTTTAAATTTTCCCAGGAATTTTGAGAATTTTTTTTCGTTCCCTTGAAACATTTAAAAATTAAAAAGCTTATTTTTCTAGAAATCTTCGAAAAACTACGCATTATATTGTTTATTTCAAAGTGCTGGACACTTTTGTTCGATTGATTATTATTATTGAATATATTATTTAGATAACCTGACATTTCTCATAAATCTGAATTTTGCAGAACTTTTATTTTAAACGAAAAAAAAGTAACTTTTTAATAATTGGATGGGACATAATTTTTCCTTTTTGTTTTTAAAATCTCCTTTTTCGAAGAAAAATCCCCTTATTTTCCCTACAATTGAACGGCTGAATCCACTGTGATCCCTGTTAATTAAAAAGCTGTGCAATTTTGATATTTATGCTTATATTATTTTGATATTTATATATATTATATTTATATTATATTCATATTTATATACTTATATTTTATATTTTTTATATATATATTTTATTTTTTATTTTTATTTTTATTTATGCTATGATATTTATATTTATCAATTATGATATTTATTATATTTATATTTCAATATTTTTGTTCTAGAATACCACAAGTTGGAGTGGAGACTGAAGTGTCTTAAAGACTACATTCCTGAGTTCAAAAATTCTTATAGAGATATAAAAAGAAGAGTAAAAAGTTTATTATATTTAAGAGTAAGTTTCTTTCTATACGATATTTTGAAATTAATTTTCGACCAATTTCATGGTTTAATTTTATTTTTAGATGGGGAAAATAAATGTATCAAGGATTCTGGAAGAAGCTTGAAGTAATCTCACAAAGATCTGTTAAATTGTCAATTTCTCGATTCTTTTCTGTAAGCCACTCTTTGTCTTTTCTCCATTATTTCTTAATTTTCCACTGAATATTGAGTTCCTACTTTTTAAGTGCTTTTAAGTGTTGGTTAATTTATAAAATGTTTATTTATAATGAAGCGCTTTGTTTTATGAATATTAAAAGCTGACTGATAATAATAGAGTATTCGATTGTTCTAAAGTTTCTGAACAATCAGTAAGTATTAAGGCTCTTAAAACGACTTGGGTTTTCGCCGGATCGATAATACGTCTAGAAGAATGAATTGTTTAATGTCATATTTTAATCACATAATGTAAAGGTAATTATGCCGGCCGGAACATCGATATTTTTTTGAAAAATGTTCTTGTTTTTTTGTTGTAATCGAAAATTGGGTGCTTTTTGCGCCTGTTAAATGCAACACGCTAGCTATTGTGTATGCCGGGCTACAGTCGTAATTTGCGATAAAAATTCAGTGCAGTCTTTAAATTAATAAATTATTAAATAATAAATTGAAAAGGTAGATATTTATCAAATATTTCTAAAACCTTTCTGAAGAAGTTGGGTACGCTACTTGCAGATTTTATGCGACTTGAAACTAGGATGACTGCAGCCCGGCATACACAATAGCTAGCGTGTTGCATTTTACAGGCGCAAAAAAGCACCGAATTTTCAATTACAAAAAAAATAAGAACATTTTTCAAAAAAATCTCCATGTTCCGGCCGGTATAATTGCCTTTAGATTATGTGGGTAAAATATTAAATTAAACAATGCATTCTTGTAGACGTATTATGGATCTGGCGAAACCCGAGTCATTTTAAGAGCCTTAAGGTCACGTAATACTTATACGATTTCTACTTTACCGAATTGAGATATCGAGATGAAATTTCAGGAAATTAAATAGAAGGCACTAAGAAACGTTTGCATGGTGATATAAATCTGGAACTATAACAAAAAGTGCCTTTTTTATAATTTCCCAAATTTTCGACTGTATTTCTCAATTCGTGTGGACGTGAGCTGTTGTGAAAAAAATGTCGGTAAGGTAGGAATCGGGTAAGTATTACATGGCCTTAAAAAGATTTTAATCGGCACAAAAACAGTTTGAAGGGTTTAATTTCTCTGATATAAGGATGTAGTAAACTTATAATAATTAAAGTTTGACAAGAGAAATAAAGATGTAATTTTTGGAAAGTTAGAGGATATTTTTTATCGATTTTTATGCATGCGAAATTAGCTATTTAAATTGACAAGTTTTTATAGCGTTCAATAGAAGATATAATCTGCTGGAAGAATAATGGACGTTTATGGTTGGTAAAAAGATTTTCGTCACGCAGAGAGGATCGATATTTGAAGAAATATTTCATCTGCGATGTTTAGTATAGTAAAAGGCGCTATACTTTTCAGGTTTTAATGCTAGAATTAGATATCGTAATATCAATTTTAGTAGTAAATGTTTCTTTTTTAAGCATTTTCTGGTTAGAAATGAAATATTTGTTGGTTGGAATATCCACGACTAAATTTTTCGTTTAGAAATCATCTTTTTGGAATGAAAATTTAATTACTTGGTTAAAAGTTCAACTCTTTTGTTGAAAAATAATTTTTTTGGTTGAAGATTCGCCATTTTAAGTGAAAAATTAAATGAAGAAAACGGAAGAATATTGAAAATTTAATTTTCAACTGGTAAAAATGGAAGAAAATTGATTGAAGTATGAACAGATGAAAACTTAATTGTTGAAAATTCAAAAAAAAAATTAAATTGCATATTAATTTGTTGAAAATAGGAAAAAATTTAATTTTAAATTGTTGAAAATTTAAGAAAATTGATAATTGAATTATCAACAGTAGGAAATTTAACTGTTGAAAATTTAATTATTAACTGTTGAAAATGGAAGAAAGTTGATATTTGAATTTTATACTGTTGATAATTCAATTTTCTTCAATTTTCAACATTTGAAAATTCAATTGTTTTATATTCAACAAAAACTGAAAATTCAATTGTTGATAATTTAAGAAAATTGGAAATTGAATTTTAAACTATTGAGAATTGAAGAAAATTGATCCATGAATTTTCAACAGATAAAAATTCAATTGTTGAAAATTCAAGAACATTGAATTTTGAACAGATGAAAATTCAATTATGTTATGTATTGTGTTATGTATTAGTATGTTAAAAAAAGGTAAAAAAATTAATTTGCAACTGTTGAAAATTGAAGAAAATTTATAATTAAATTATCAATAGTAGAAAATTTAATTGCTGAAAATTGAAGAGAAATTAGAACTGATTATTAACTGTTGAAAATTAAATGCAATTGAGAATTTAATTCGAGTTGAAAATTCAATTATCAATTTTCTTCAATCTTTAACTGTTCAATTTTCTACTTTTGATAATTCAATTGTTATAAGTTGAAGAAAACAGAAAATTTAATTGTTGACATTAGAAAAATTTTTAAAATTGAATTTTAAACTGTTGAGAATTGAAGAAAATTGAATATTCAACTGTTGAAAATTCAATTATAAATTTTCTTCAATCTTAAACAGTTAAATTTACTACTGTTGATAATTCAATTTTCAATTTGCTTGAATTTTCAACATTTGAAAATTCAATTATTTTAAATGAAAGAAATCTGAAAATTCAACTATTGACAATTGAAGAAAATTGAATATTTAACTGTTAAAAGTAGAAAAAAATTTAATTATCAACTGTTGAAAATTCAATTTTTTCAATTTTAATTTTTTTTTAAATTATTCGAGAATTTTATTATTTGATAATTTTATTATTCAGCAATTTTATTATTTGGTAATTTTATAATTACCAGAATTTTATTATTCGGGAATTTCCCAACTCGACAATTTTATTTTTCGGGATTTTATTATTTTATTATTCGGGAATTTTATTATTCAGGAATTTTATTATTTGTTAATTTTATAATTTCCAGAATTTTATTATTGGTGTATTTTCCAACTCGAAAATTTTATTTTTCGGGATTTTATTAATATATTATTCGGGAATTTTATTATTTGGTGACTTTATTATTTGGTAATTTTATCATTCGTGAACTTTATTATTCGGTAATATTATTATTCGGCAATTTTATTATTCGGGAGTTTTTCAATTTCAGAATTTTATTATTTGATAATTTTATTATTCGGGAATTTTAATTAAATAAAAAAATTATTAAAAAAAAAAACTCATTTTCAACGAAAGAAATGAAATTTGAACCAAGAAGATTAATTTTCAACAAAATACATGAATTTCCAATCAAATATTTTAATTTTCAATGGAATGTTCAACCTGTAGGTTTTTGGTTGAATTTTCAACCAAGAAGGTGAAGTAGTCACCAAAAAGATTAATATTTTATTATTCGGAAATTTTAATTTAATTAAAAAATTAATTAAAAAAAACTCATTGTCAACCAAAGAAATGAAATTGGAATGGTTAAAAATAATAATATTATAATAATATTATCTATATAATAATAATATTAATATATTAATAATAATATTATCTTTATTATTGCAATCCTCAGAAATCTTATCAAATCCCTTGGAATCTTTTATAATATTTTGAAACTTTTAAAACACCTTTCAAAATATTTTTAAATTTTAATTCAATTTATATACATTTTTTTAGGGATGTGTTTTATATTAACACATACAATTTTTGCTGAAAAAATATCATTATTTTGTCTAACAAATTAAAACATGGAATAGTTCAATTTTCAGTTAAAAGCAAAATAATTTTAAAAATAGTTTCAAAATAGTTCAATTTTGAAAAAAGGAAAGATTTTTGAACTAAAATGATAAATCATCAACCTAAAAAATGAATTTTTTACAAAATAATTCCACTTTCAACTAAGTTGTTGTATGTTTAACCAAAAATAATCAAATTTAATTATTTAATTAAATAATCAAATTCAAAATATTCAAAAGAATTTACAAGAATTCTGGATAAATTAATAAGAATTCAAGGTGAATTCCAAATGAATTGGAAAAAATGAAAAAAATGTCATTCATTTCAGTAAAGTTGGAGTGAATTTAGGGGACGACTGAAAAATCCCGAAAAGTAAAATTCCCGACACTTTACAATTCCCAAATTGGAAAATTCCCTAAAAATAAAATTCCCGAACTGTTTATAATATTACGTAATTGGAAAATTCTGGAATAATAAAATTCATTACAGTTTATAATTTACCGAATTTGACAATTCCCAAATAATAAAATTTCTGATAGATAATTGCCGTAATGTAAAATTCCCGAATTTAATCAATTAAAATTTTATGTTTATAAATATTATTTATTGATTGAAAATAAAATAATAAAATATTTTCATAAACAAACTATTTTTAATGTTTGAAGTTTCTAACAATATTGTTTGAATTTGAAATAACGATAATTGAAAAAAAATTTCATCTTGAAATATAATTTCTTCAATTTCTGTTCTTTTAAATTCAAACAATAATTTTAGAAACTTTAAACATTAAAAATAATTATTTTTTCGACAAAAATATTCGATTATTGTATTGTTAATAAATAAATAATATTAATAAAAAAATTCAATTGTTTAAATTCGGGAATTATATAATTCGGGAATTTTCTAGTTCAGATATTTTCAATTCGGCAATTTTCTGTCGGGAATTTTATTATTCGCGAATTTTCGAATTCTGTAATATTATAAACTGTCCGGAATTTTATTATTCGTGAATTTTCTAATTTGAGAATTTTATTATTCGGGAATTTTATTATTTGATAATTTTATTATTCGGGAATTTTATTATTCGAGAATTTTTCAATTCGGGAATTCCACAGCGACGGGAATTTTATTTTTCAGACCTTTCAATTTTTTGTCGGGAATTTTATTTTTCGGGAGTTTTTCAATTCGAGAATTTTATTATTTGATAATTTTAACATTCGGGAATTTTATTATTTGGTAATTTTATGATTCTGGAATTTTATTATTCGGTAATATTGTTATTCAGGAATTTTATTATTCGAGAATATTCCAATTCGGGAATTTTACAGCGACGGGAATTGTATTTTTTGGTATTTTTCAGACTTTTCAATTTTTTGTCGGGAATTTTATTATTCGGAAGTTTTCCAATTCGAGAATTTTCTGTCGGGAATTTTATTATTCGCGAATTTTCAAATTCTGTAATATTATAAACTGTCCGGAATTTTATTATTCGTGAATTTTCTAATTTGAGAATTTTATTATTCGGGAAATTTTGAACTAAAAAAGATCAATTTTCAACCACAAATAAAATAGTTTAATTTTCAATTACAAAAAATTAATTTTCCATCCAAAAAAAATTCGTCATAATTTTTGAACCAATAGAAAAAATTCAAATATCGTATATTTAAAGAGAAAAGGGGGAAAAGGGGAAGTTTTTGAAAATAGGGGAAAATGGGGAATTTCAAGAAAAAGGGGAAACTAAGAAAAAAAGGGAAGACTCTGCGCCCTGAGGTTATGTTATTTTATTGAAAGAAAAGTGACTAAAGTGATATTTTCATTTTAAAAAGTGACTAAAAAGTGATTTACTGAAAGTGCTTTTTACGAAAATTTCCTATCTTTTGTAATTTTTTTTTCAAAATCCTTGACTTTTCCCTGATTTCCCTAACATGCGGCCACCATATAAAAAAAAATTTGATTAAAGTAAAACGGTTTTTTACTTTAATAACAAATGTACCTAATGCAATAATTTTAATTATCTAATAATCGTTAGTTTTTATATTCCTAAATAATAATTAGATACTTACCAAAGTTCAAGAAAAGTATTTTCCGTTGGATGGTGTACGAATAATGGAACACCATAGGGAGAAGACCAAACAAAACAACATAAACTATTATTGAAGTTTGTATGGTCCATAATAAAAGTCTGTAACGAAAATAATTGTCTTGTATCAATCAAATAAAAATAAATTAATGCAAATAAAATATGTGCTTCAATCAGCTGTGCATAAATATAAAATATGCAAATAGTGAACAATTAACAAGCAGCTACTTTAAATGCATTTGTTACGAATGTGACAATATTTTAACAAATATTAAAAGACAGTTATGCAAACAATGCATTTTTAAAACTACTTTCCAAATAAATACATTCTCCGAAACACTGATAATTTACTAATTTTGTTTAAAAAAGATGCAAATTTTTCTAAATGAAATTTAAAATTCTAAATGGAAAAAATTAATTCAGACATTTAAAACCTTGATCGCTAGGTACAAAAAATTCTTTTAGCTGGGTAAAAAGTATCAAGAGTCGATAATTATTTTCCTACCTATCAGAGAAATCTTTTCCAAAAGCGATAGAGATTTTAAGTCAAAAATTTAAAAAAACCAAAATACCATGAGCACGTGTAACAATGTGCTTACGTTTTGTTTAACAGTTGTTTCTCTACCCTCCTTTTCTTCTTATTGTTAGACACTTCGGTTATTTTCGTACTCAATTTTGTAGCACGCACGTTAGTTTCATTAGTGTTATTATGCAGTTTCTTCTTCTTTTTCGACATTGTCAATAGTGTCAAAGACAAATTTTTGCGTGAATAATCACAAATTTCGAAAGACAAATGCTACATCGATACCTTGCGTGCACAACCGGCTTACAGAATATTGTATGCGCGAGACAGTGCGCAACTGTAAATCGATTTTACAGGAATTGCATATAATACTGAACAGTATTTTCTCAGGAGCGACTGGGACAAATTCTGTTTCGAGTAATAACAATCAATTATTATTTTTTTTATTTTACATACTCAGTTCTCTCAGCGAATTATATTTTTTGTTAAACAATAAGTCCCACATTTATATTCGTTAGTCACTATTATTCAATTTTGATTAAAAATTGATCCTTGAACTTTAGATATATAATCAAGCTGGGAAGATAAGAGAAAATAGAGATTAAATATGCCAAAGGGAGATAATATACTATGTAATTTACAGGAAGTTTACCTTGAAACAGGTGATCATAAAAATTATTCTTAAAATTGTTAAAAAAACTACATACAAAGTGTCTACTCAAACCCTGGAAAAAAATCCCTGACAATTTCAGATTTTTTTCAAATATTTCGCATTTTTTAAAACAATCGACTTGGAGTATAAATACAATTTCGCGAGTTTATTGTAAAAAATATTTTGTTTCAGTCTTCATAAATATCTGAATGTGTAAAAATAGTACTATTAATATGTAAAATAATAATTCAAACAAGTTTTTATTTGATCTTCCTATACTTTAAATTCAATTTAAAATGCTTCAAATTCTTAACTTTTCAAGTAAAAATATTTTATTTTCAATAATATAGATGAATTTTTAACCAGATAGTTGAATTTTCAAACAAAATATGAATTTTCTACAAAAATGACGATTTTTCAACAACATACATAAATTTTCAACCAAATAGATGAACTTTCAACTAAAAAAGATACATTTTAAACCAAATACATGAATTTTAAACTAACAAAGTTACATTTTCAACCAAAAATGGAATAGTTATATTTTCAGTTAAGAAACTTAATTATCAACCAAGAAAAAAAATAATCTTCAACAAAATAGTTACATTTTCAACCGAAGTGATGAATTTTGAATTAATATAATGAATGTTCAACTGAAATATTCTAATTTTACACAAAAAGATGAATTTTCAATTAAAATGATGAATCTTTAACTGGAATAGTTGAATTTTCGACCAAAAATATGAATTGTTGACAAAAGAATTCAACTTTAAACCAAATAGTTTAAATTTGAACCACAACCATGAATGTTTAATCAAAAAGGTGAATTTAAGAAGATGCCTTTTCTACCAAAAAGGACGATTTTTAAACAAATCACATGAATTTTCAATCAAACAGTTGAATTTTGAACTAAAAAAGATCAATTTTCAACAAAAATTGGAAAAATTTTATTTTGAGTTGAAAAAACGAAAAAATAGTTCAATTTTGAACCAAAGTCATGATTTTTTAACTAATATGATGCACCCTTAACTGAAATATTTTAATTTTAAACAAAAAAGATGAATTTTCAACTAAAACGATAAATCTTTAACTGGAATAGTTGAATTTTCAACCAAAAAGGTTAATTTTCAATCAAGAAGATTAATTTTCTACCAAAAAAAAAGATATTTTAACAAATCACATTGATTTTCAATCAAACAGTTGAATTTTGAAGTACAAAATGTCAATTTCCAACAAAAAATGGAATAGTCAAATTTTCAGTTGAAAAAAAAAATTATCAACCAAGAAAAGAAGATTTACAACAAAAATAGTTGCACTTTCAAACGAAATGAATTGGAATAGTTCAACTTTTAACCATAAAGTTGAATTTTCAAACAAGAAGATTCATTTTCTACCGAAAAAATACGCTTTTTCAACAAATTACATGAATTTTCAACAAAACAGTTAAAGTTTCAATTGAGATGGTCCATTTTTCAGTTCAGAAAATTAATTTTCAACTAAAAAAAAAGCAAATTAAAAAAAAGCATTAAATTTCCAACCAAAGAGATAATTTTTCAATTAAAATGATCAATATTAAACTAAAAAATTAATTTATAACTTTCAACCAAGTAGTTGAATTTTCATGCAGAAAAGATGAAATCTCATCGAAAAATGCAATAGTTAATACTGGTTGATAATTCAATCTAAAAAAATATTAATTTTAAATCAGATACAGTTCAATTCAACAAAAAAATACGAATTTTCAAGTAACAAAGATTAATTTTCTACCAAAAAGGACGAATTTTCAGCGAAACACTTGGATTTTCAATCAAAAATATCAATTTCAATCAGAAATAGAATAGTCAAAAACAGTTGAATTCAACCAAAAATGATGAGTTTTCAACAAAATACTTTAATTCTCAACCAAAAAAAGATTTAATTTCAAGAAAACAGTTGCATTTTTAACCAAAAGGATGAAATTTCTACAAAAAAAATGAATTTTCAAACCAAAGACGAATTTTCAACAAAAAAGATTAATTTTCTACTAAGAAAGATTTTTCAGGTATGAAAGAAAAAAATTTCAACAAAATTGTTGAATTTTGAAGCTAAAAGGACAAATTTTCAATAAAATAGTAAAATTTTCAAACCGAAATTATGAGTTTTTAGAAAAAGATTAATTTTCAACCAAATAGTTGAATTTTCAAAAAAATGGTTGAATTTTCAAACCAAAAAGACTGATTTTCTACAAAATAGTTCAATTTTTGACCTGAAAATATGAATTTTCAACAAAAAAGTTAATTTTCAACCAAATAGATGAATTTTGAATTAATATGATGAATTTTCAACAGAAACATTCCAATTTTATACACAAAGTATGAATTTTTAACTAAAACGATGAATCTTTAACTAAAATAGTTGAATTTTCAAACAAAAATATGAATGTTTGATAAAAGAGTTTAATTTTGCACCAAATAGTTTAAATTTCAACCAAAATCATGAATTTTCAACTGAAATTATGACTCCTTATTTAGCTGGAATAGTTGAATGTTCAACCAAAAAGGTGAATTTTCAATCAAGAAGATACATTTTCTACCCAAAAAGACGAATCTTTCACAAATCACATGGATTTTCAATCAAACAGTTGAATTTTGAACTAAAAACTATAAATTCCTAACAAAAAATGGAATAGTTAAATTTTCAGTTAAAAAACAAAATAAATTATGAACTAAGAAAAAAATATTTTAAAAAATATTTACATTTTCAACCGAAATGATGAATTTCCAACTAATATGATGAATCTTCAACTGGAATATTCGAATTTTAAACCAAAAAGATGAATTTTTGATAAAAATGTTTAACTTTAAACTAAATAGTTTAATTTTTAACCAAAATCCAGAATTTCCAACTAAAATTATTAATCTTTAATTGGAATAATTCAATTTTAACCAAAAAGTTAAATTTTCAGACGAGAAGATTCATTTTCAACTAAGAAAAAAAAACGAATACTGGTTGATATTACAATCTAAAAAATATTAATTTTAAATCCAAAACATTTAAATTTAACCAAAAAATACGAATTTTCAAGTAAGAAAGATTAATTTTCTACCAAAAAAGATGAATTTTCATCGAAACACTTGATTTTTCAACTAAAAAGATCAATTTCAACCAGAAATAGAATAGCTTAATTTTCAGTTCAAAAAAATTATTTTCCAACCAGAAAAAAAATTAATTTCTCTCAAAATAGTTCAATTTCAATCAGAATTGAATTTCCAACTAAAATTATGAATTTTCAACAACAAAAATTAACTTTTAACGAAAAATCTGATAGTTGATATTTCAGCCAAAAATAATTTAATTTAAAGTCAAAAACAGTTGGATTCACCCAAAAATGATGAGCTTTCAACAAAATAGTTGAATTCTCAACCAAAAAAGATTAATTTTCAAGCAAATTTTTAACCCAAAAGATTAAATTTCTACCAAAAAAGATGAATGTTCAAACCAAAGACGAATTTTCAACAAAAAAGATTAATTTTCTGCTAACAAAGATTTTTTAGGTAAGAAAGAAAAAAATTTCAATCAAACTGTTGAATTTTTAAGCTAAAAAACGATTTTTCAATCAAATAGTTAAATTTTCAAACCGAAAATATGAGTTTTTAGACAAAGGTTAATTTTCAACCAAATAGTAGAATTTTCCTTAAAAATAGTTGAATTTTCAACCAAAATGTTGAATTTTAAAACCAAGAAGGCGAAGCTTAAAAAAAATTGTTGAATTTTCAACCCAAAAAGGCTAATTTTCTACAAAATAGTTCAATTTTTTACCTGAAAATATGAATTTTCAACAAAAAAGTTAATTTTCAACCAAATAGATGAATTTCTACCAAAATAGTTGAATTTTTAACCCACAAAGACTAATATTGAACAAAATAGTTAAATCCAGTAATGTAAAGCTACTTCGTGAGATAAAGAAACAATGTTATTTACTTTTATATAATAAATTGAAAAGATTTGAGCACGTTCTCACAAAAAATCCGACTTGAACCATTTTTTAAAAACATTTCCAGGTTTTTCCAGGTATTTGACAATTCCAGGTTTTCCAGATGAGCAGACACCCTGGTATATAACTTCCCTAAAGCCAAGCACAAGGAAAAAAATTGTATTAAAAGTTAGGTCAATCCTTTAAAGCTAAATCCCATTAATCTTCTAAAACCTATTTAGAAACAAATCCTATAAACAACTTATAAGAATACGAAAAGATTAAAGATTAGCGTCAACAGAAACCTCAATCCTACATATTTTATTTTCTATAAAAGCAGGTAGTGATACCATAATAATAGCGTATAATTGCAAAACTTTAAAGTACATTACAAACAACGATCCATTCCCAAGCATTAATAAGCATTTGATACAACTTTATTTGTATAAATCAGAAAAAAGGTTTTATTCTAAATGGGGGTAAAAATATTTGCTAAGCACGATAGAAAATACACATTTGGTATTTAGAAAAAAAAAATTCAACTTCAAACAGCTTCCATTTTGAAAATATTGCAAGGTACGATTTCACTGTTTGATAAAGCTGTGCAACTACTAGGAAAAAAAGTAAAATTCGCATTGATGTGCATTTTATTATTTTTCATTTGACACTATCTACTGAATTTTTATACCGACTTTTTAACGAATGTCTTTATTTGATTAATTTCACAATATCAGACACAAAATATTATTTAAAAATAAATTAAATTGCTTTATTCAAGGGGCACATAACTTCAAATTTCAATGGAAATGTTTGGAAGTGACAATATTTCACATTTTAACCACTTGAAAGTAATAACTTCTTTAATTTGAAAATATAAAATACTGAATTAAGTTGGAATTATAAAGCAAATGCAATTAATTACTTACACAATAAAAAGTTACATATGTCCCCTCAAAAACCGTAATTTTTGTTATTTAGCGCACATTGTTGCTTTCTAAAAATTTACTAAAGTTATAAATAAACCGAGCTGTACTATCAGTAACAGGATGGACGCAAATCGTGTACAATTTACACTCAGTGAAATAGGATGAATAGCATAATTGTTAATTACAATCTACATATATACAATATATAATGTTGTTTTCCTGTAGAAATTAACATCAAAAGCAGCATTCAAATTTTTTAGTGACAGAATAAAGCATTGTATCAAAGAGTCATTGACTTTGAAGGTACATAAAACTAACTACTGTTTATTCTAATTACTTTGGTTTGAAATTTTCATTACTACAGATATTGATTACAGACTTCACAGCCCAAAATATTAATAGAATACATTCTTTTACATAAAATTATTTAAATACCATATTCTTAAGAATTCCAGTCAAAATATATTTCATTTTTTACAAAATAGTTGAATTTTAAACTAAAACAGATGGATTTTCTACGAAAGGAGATGAATTTTCAATAAAAAAAAAACAATTTTCAACGAAAGGGTTGAGTGTTCAAGCTAAAAAATCGAGAGTTTTATCAATCATTTGACTTTTAAACCAGAAAAGATGAATTTTCAACTAAATAGTGAATATTTAACCAAAAATGATGAAGTCAAACGAAGAAGACGAATTTTCAGCAAAAGAGTTGATCAATTTTTTACCAAAAAAGATGAATTTTCGACAAATACGTGAATTTCCAACTAAAGATGATAAATTCTAAACCAAACAGATGAATCTTCAACAAAAAGATGTATTTTAACCACATAGTTCAACTTTCTACTAGTTAGTTAAATTTTCAACCAATAAAGATAAATTCTATATGAAAAATGTAATAGTTCATAGTTTTTATTTACAGACTTCACGCTCTTTCCCTTTTTTAAAGAATTCCTCTAATTTTAAGGAAAGTTCCCATTTTTCTTGTTTTTTTTTCTCGCTTGAAAGCGAACTGAATTAATGGAACCCAATCAGAAAATTCAACTATTTTTGTTTGAAAGTTAATTTTTTTTAATTGAAAATACTTATTTTTGGCTCAGAATTCATATTTTTGGTCGAAAATTCAACTGTTTTGTCGAAAATTCGTCTTGTTGGATAGAAAATCCGTCCTTTTACATTAATAATTTATCTTTCGTTAGAAGAGTCATCTTTTTTTATTAAAAATTAATCTTGTTCGGTTAAAGTTAATTATTTTTATTAGAAAAGTTAACTATTATATTTCTGATTCAGAATTCATCTCTTTTGGTTAAAAAGATTTTGGAATGTTATAAACACCAAGAAAAAAATGTTTCCATGAATAAAAAATAATAACATATTCCTTTGGTTCAAGCTAAAGAAATTTCAGGTTCGAATCAATCCAAAAAACATGCTTTTGTACATTTTCAAAAAATTCTAAATAAGGCAATATTTATTTTTTAATTAAAAAAGTGTTTAATTGTAAATTTAAAAAAGAGAGCAGAAGATATTATGTTTAAGACAAATGATGGAAAGAAATATTTATGAGAATGATGTTAAACATATTAAAATTGTGTATTTAACTTATTTAATTTTTTTTTTTTTTTTTTTTGACTTTTTTATATCACTGTGAATGGATTTCCAACTACCTAAATATATCCAATTTTTTAAAATAAATTCTTGAATGGTAGAGATCATTGAAAAATCATTGAAAATTATTTAAAAATATAACATTTCTTAAATTAAGATCGAAAAGAAATCTATTTTATCATGAATAATTTTATGCAAAAGGGGTTGTTTTTTCTTTTCGACATGTAAAAATAAATGTTTATTCTTTCTCCTATTTTCCCCTTTTTCGTAAGAAAATTACCCCATTTCCCCTTTTTTGAGCTTCTTTTGCTCTGTGACCCTAATATAACAACAGATATTCATATTAAAGTAATGTTTACCCTTACAGATGAAAAACAATTCATTATACCATGGAACTGGCGGATATCAAACAGTCGAAAGTAGACCCATCTTGGACCAAAATATCAAAGTTTTTCTGCAAGCACTTCATGAAATGGGGTACAAAAATGTAGACATAAATGCCAAAGAACAACTTGGAGCAGCAAAGTTTCAAACTACTACAAAATATGGAAAACGCCAGAGTTCAAATACTGCATTTTTACAACCAATTAGAACTAAAAGATCCAACTTGGTAGTCAGAACCAATGCTCATGTAACAAAAATTCTAATTAACAAGGAATCGAAGAAGGCTGTAGGAGTAATCTACACTAATCGTTTAAATCAAAACATTAAGACTATCTTTGCTAAGAAAGAAGTGATACTTTCAGCTGGTGTTTTCAATTCGCCAAAGATTATGATGCTTTCCGGCATTGGACCCAAGAACGACCTTGAAAAACATAACATCGAAGTGTTATATGATTCCAGTGTGGGCAAAAATTTTCAGGATCATTTCAGGTTTAATGCTTTGTATTTCTCTCTACCCAACAAGACTTCGACAGAAAAGGACTACGAGAGGAAGATGGTTGACTTGAACGACCATTTCAAAACACATAAAGGGCCACTTACATCTATTGGTCCAAGTGCAGTATGTGCATTTGCACAAACAAAATATGAAAATAGAAAGGGGATTCCAGACGTGAAATTAGTTTTTTCTGGCGCACTCACTAAACATTTACTCAATCAATCTGGAACTTGCAAATCTGTTTTATTGGCACAGACCTACTATGATGCGGTAAGTTTTAATATCGAACTTCAAAGACCTGAGAGTAGAGGGTTTTTGAAATTGAACAGCACAGATCCAGTGTGGGGGGCACCAGAGGTCCATCTCAATTATCTAACAAGTCAAAAAGACCAAGATGTCATGCTGGATGGTATTCGAATGGCATCTCGTATAATTGATACGAAGACGTTTCAAGCAAATGGAATTCGGTGGATTCAACGACCAGTTTGTTTAGAATCAAAATTTAATGGTACTGATTATTGGAAGTGTATGATACGAAAATATGGGGATGCGGCATATCATTTTGTCGGAACTTGTAAAATGGGACCTAAAAATGACAGTGAGGCTGTCGTTGATCCGAGACTAAAAGTTTATGGTGTTCACGGTCTTCGAATAGTAGATGCGTCGATTATGCCTGTTATTCCTCGCGGAAATACAAATGCACCGACAATCATGCTAGCTGAAAAAGCTAGTGATATGATTAAGGAAGATTGGTTGCATACTTAGAGTTCAATAACGAGAACTTAAGTAATTTTTAGTCATCAAGTCTTTTATTTTTTTACTACTGCATTAAATTTCTTGTATGCATATCAACTAGGACACTATATGTATTCGAATTCGGTATTTAAGGAAAGTACTTATATTATTTTGACGAAAATCCTAAAAGGCAGTGAATATTTTTTAGATGAAATAAAGAACAAATTCTTCCACAGATTCGTCTTAATCAAATGTACGTCGCTATAGTTTTTTTTAAAGAATTTTTAAAATAATTCTTTAACTATATACCCTGCATTTTGTTGGTGAATTTTATTTTACCGAAACAATTTGTGGACAAAGCAGAACGTTCGTTACATTTTATTTAAAAATAAATTTTGTATGTCTAATTTTCCAACTGCGAGATTAAACACAGAAAAAATTCTTATTATTAACAATTAACATCAATATTCTCAAAGAAATTTATTATTGAGGGTCAATACCATCCCCCACCGATTATTATTAATATCAACGTTTGTTGTATTATCTCACTTGACATTGAAAACAAAAGCAATATTATTATGAAAATAAAATCAATATTATTATTTAAAAAATATTAAAATATTTGCTTGAAAATATTGAAGTTATTATTCCATATAAAGCGCCTTCCGCATAACAACCAATTTTACTTGGGTGTACTCTTGTGTAAGTATGCCGCTGGCAACGTTTACAAGCAAAAATATCAAGTTTTTAAAACTTTCTCAAGTCAACTTTTTGATATTCTATTATCGCGAAAATAATGTAGTATATGATTTCAGATAGTAATAACTCATTATAACGTTATATTTATTATTTTAATTAAATAATATATTTGATATTCGGGGAAAAAATCTAACTTTCCACTAAATACTCAGTTCTCAGATTTTATTTCATTATTTACTTTTATTTTATATCATGCAACCTCAAAAGAAGATTTATTCCAATATCGTTATCGTAAGACTGCGTTTTATCCTCCCGCGAACTCGGTAATGTACAAGAAAATTTGGAACAAATTCTAACTGTCCTCAAAATGCTCGGTTCTTAGATTTTCTAACAGTTATTGCTTGTATTTGATTTTTAGCAAAATCAAAAAAAGATTTATCTCAATATCCTTATCGGAAAACTGCGTTTTATCCAGACACGTGCTCTGAAATGTCCGAAAAAGTGCGATGGGTGGATAACAACACGCAGCCTTTCGAGAAAAATATTGAGATAAATTTTTTTCTGGTGTTGCCTGACATAAAATACAAGTGGTAAGTGAAAGGAAACTTGGGAACCGGACTTTATGAAAAAAGTTAGCAATTTTTCCGAATTTTTTTTATATGTGAAAAAATACATAAATATATACATTTCAGAGTGCGTGGAAGGATAAAACGCTGTCTTCCGATTAAGATATTGCGAAAAATCGGGTTTTAGTGTTGTCCGCCATCAAATAAAAGTAATTAATATAAGAAAATCCGAGAACCGAGTGTTTAGTGGAAAATTATAATTTTTCCGAATATTAAATATAGCTTATTTCATCAAAATAATAAACGACGTTATAATGATTTATAACTATCTAAAATCATATATTACATTATTTTACGATAACTGAAAAACAACAAATTTATTTGAGTAATTTAAAAAAATATTATATTTTCGTTCATAAACGTTGCGAACTTCAGTAGAAGATTTGATGAACTTAGTTCAGGTATGATCAAACGCCTACTCTATTTATTTAGAAAGAAATACTCCATAAGTCGAAAAGAGTCTCTTTGTCTCTATTACATATTCATTATTACGTAAACAAAGCAATGCTATTTTGACGAAATTTATCTACACATATAAAAATGTTACTTCATAGAGAAAAAAAAAATTTCATCATTCTTTATCGAAAGACACGGAAATCAATCAGAAGTCATTATCTTTGACATTTATGATTGCCATGTATGCAAACTGATATTAATCCAGCACGCAGTGCCCCCCCCCCTGAAGTAATAAGCCAGTATGTCGAGATAATTAGTCTTAATGATGAGTAAAGGTCTATTTTTTGTACTACATATAATTTTACTCGTTTTAATAGCTAATATGAAGGATAATAAATCTATGGGCTTAAAATAAAATACAATACTCGACGTATTGTTAATAAAATTTTATAGGTACATATTCTTATATTAAAATGCGAAATTTTGTCAATTAGTGTAGAATTAAGATTTGCAAAAATAAATAATTCAAAAAAACATACCAAAATGATGTAAAAATTACGTAGTTGAATTCTATGAATCTTACCTGAAACACAAAAATGAATCATATTCATTATAGTTACTTCATTAATATAAAGGCCATGGCTAGGTGTACCGAAATTTCGGCACGAATAACAGGATTTTTTCGGTACGAATAGCGGGACCTGGTAAAGGGACACAAAAAAAAGGGAAGCAAAAAAACTACTCAACTTAAATCAGAATCAATAGTAAAGGCATATTCAACCAGAATTCTAGTAGACTTAACCAGGCTTCTTTTTAGTGTATGATTTAAATATTAGTTAAAAATATTATGTAAAAATAGCCAATGTATTTACAAAGACTAGATATATAGCTTTCCACGGAATCGGTAATAGTTTACGCATAGGAAGTAAAAAAATTAATTTAATAAGATTAATTCGCATGCCAATTTGTAATTGCTCATTTAAGAATAAGATTAAAAAATTGTTTTTAAATATTTCAACCAAGCAAAAGAAAAATGCAGTTAGGATCAGAATTTAAAGGTTATAATAAATCAGGATGAGACAACTTGAGCAATATTGAACTATCACAGACGTCAAGCTATTAGTCTTGTTCCTTTTAGATGCAATTATGTGCGACTTATGAGTAATTACTGTTGCAACTATGCCACCACTATTACATGGGTTCAGGTGAAGCCAAATTGCAACAACGGGTCAGTACAATGTACTTGGTATCTTGTACCTTTGGCTTAAACTGTTGCTGCGTGAATAAATTATTATTTCGATGTCGAGAAAAGAAAGGTTTCTTTTATTTGAGGGGACAACCCTCAAAAAGTTTTCATTTTATGAAAAAATACACTACTGTCGGAAATTTTCGGTACGATCAGCGCAAGTACTATTAAAAATCACTGCTGACTTTGAAACATGATTACTTGTTCAAAATGGATCAAGAAACTATTTTAAAACTCCGTTGGAAAGCTTATTAAATTACGCGTCAATTAAGCCCTAATAGAGATATTTTTAACCTTTTGGAGAGAATATAATACGCGGGAAGTTTAAAAAAAACCAAGAATTTCTCGAATTATGTACCTCGACTTGAACTTGTGGCATGATCTAGGAAAGTTGTAGCAAAATCTCAAATTCATACCACTTAGTCTTCAAAGTCTTACCTTTAATTTAAGCGAATAAAAATTAAACAATCTTAACGGGTTCTCGGGATACGACTAAAAATGTCTAAGCCTCAAATATCAAGTTTCAGTCGGCGATTACTGCTGTCGACCGCGAGAGCGGTGGTCGGTTCTACTCGTGCTGTGACTTAGGATACTTATGAAAATAAAAACTGAAATTGACAGGACGTAATCTGCGAAAGCTCATCTTTAATTTAAGCCACTAAAACTTAAAAAATATTTAGGGGTTTCAAGATATGACAATAAATGTCCAAGCGTGTCTGCGTCGAGTCTCGAGGTACAAAATTCGCGAAATTCTTGAATTTTTTTTCAAACTTCTCACGCAGCATATTCTCTCAAAAAAGTAAAAAATACTTCTATTAGGGCTCAATTGACGCGTAATCTGGTAAGCTAGATAACGGGGGTTTAAAAAAGTTTCTTTCTCCATTTTTGAACGAGTAATCACGTTTTAAAGTCAGCACTAATTTGTAATAGTACTTTCGCTGACATGACCGACATGACAATTTCCGACGGTAGTGTAATTGTTAATTTTTTTCAAACTTTTTCGAAAAGGGCATATAGGCGAAAAAAAACGTAAAAATTTGTATTTTCTCATATGATAGATGAAAATAATCACAAATTATTCAGAAAAATTGGTGAAGAAAACGGTTGACACAAGAAACCATTGTCCCTTATAAGTAAAAAATTACACCTTTTAAATTTTTAATTGTGGATTTCTCTTTTAATCTAATAAACTTCAAATATGAAATACTTATAAAAATGTACGAAAAAATATTTAAAAATTCCACGCATGGGAAAAATACCCTTGAGATGTAATAAACCACGCCTAAGCGTAAAAAATAGTATTTTCTCACATATGCTACATGAAAATAACATTTTTTTTGCTAGAAATTGTAAACTGTAGTAAAAAAATGTAATGAAAAATAACATAAAAGTGGAAAACTACCTTTCCCATGGTATCAAAGTTAGACAAAAACTAAACTTCAAATATATTTCAAATTTAATTGAACTGACTCCATATGAAATTCGTGTTAATATGCATTACTAATATTAATCTGTGTAAAATAAGAAATTTAAAAATAATTTCATGTGAAATTAGCTTAATTATATTAGAAGTATATAATCAAATTTTAAAAAGGGTTATTTTTGACTAATAATGGTGTACAGGCAACCTTGTTGCATAAAAAATTGGCTGAATAAGAAATGAAATTATTCTACTCGAAATAAATGAAATATTTTCATTCGAAATTGTAGGAAGTTCGAAATTTTTTTTGTTCATATAAAAGTGTGTTTTTTTAACTCTTAGCTTGGATTTTCAATTTTTCTGCATTTTTTTATTTTCTTATCATTTCTAGCGATAGATTACAATTTTTAAGCAAACATAAAATTAGTCTTATGCGGGGTCGTTTTAAAAAAGGCCTAAAGTGAGAAATAAAATTAATTTTATTTCTTTAATTATTAATTATTTCTTTTATAAGTACACTAGCGGCATGAAATATGAGTCCACTTGTATTTTGATAATTGTATTAAATCTCCTAATTTTGATATAACTTAAAGTAACATTTTCCCCTCAAAATAGCATAAATGCCAAATTGGTTCGCCTAAAGACTCTAAAATGAAGTGTTTGTGTTAATTCTTCAAAATTATATTGCAAAAAAGTCCACTGAGAAGAAATATTCCTTGAATCAAAGAAATGTGGAAGTTGTGGAAATTGACTATCAAATAGTTCTTTGAACCCAGCACATTTTTCTTGTTTCAGCAAATAATGCTTTTCAAATGAAAAAATCATTCTCATTAGAAGATATACATCTTTCAACCAAAAAATTATTTTACTGCACGTATTCAGTACTAAATTTCTTTGATTCAAGTAATCTTTTTTCTCAGAGTTCAAATTTTTAAGTTTTGTTATATGTATCCGTCCGCATAAAAAGGGTCCTTATGGTCGGTACGAAATTACGCATAAGGTTATATAGCCCGATAAATTCCCAACATTTTGAGCTCAAGACAAACCCCTTAGTTTTTAAAATGAGTGACAAGGGCATTTTGAAAGTTGGTTTTTGAACTTGGAGAAACCGCTTTTCGAGAAAAACGCATCAAAAGTTGGCGAGTGCTATAAGCGCAAATTTTATACTTTTTCTTCAAACATGAAATACCTCGGATTTACTATATTCCGAGAATTTATGCCGCGGCGGTTTCGTGATGAGGGAACCGTAGGGCCGAGAGGGGAGGCAGTATCTCACAAGGAACCTAACGCAGGTGTTCGCCTCCGATTTTATTCTCCTTGATATATGTTGTAGTACTCAAAAAAGTAAGCGACACGTATTTTTTCTTTTCTGCGGATATTCGGTTTAAAGGGATGAAACCCACTTTCGAATATTTCATATTAAACAGAAATAAATTGAGTTTTTTTGTAGAAATCTTGAAGTTTTTTTAATGTAATCACATTGAAAACGTCTTTAGTCATGAAGTACATAAAATTTAATTAGTGTTTAACAAGACTGGTTGATTCCTAAGGGAAATCGCCCCCATTTGGATTTTTTATATATATTTTTTATTTATTTATATATATATTATATTATTATATACGTAGGTTCTGATTTGTGCGGGGAATAAGCCGAATGTATCCAAGTTGTCCAAGTGCATATCCAAGTACTTTAGGTGATGGCGGCCACCCAGGAGGCGACCTGGTTTTGGAATGAAGAGGAGGCTCCTGAGGAGAAGTCTGTTCAGGTGAATGTTGTCTGTCAGAAGGAGAAGAACCAGGGTGACGTTCGCTATCAGGATTCCATTTAGACTGTAGTGAATCGTTATTTGCTGAAGCTTTAATGAAACTTTCGGGGAAGACTGGGTAACGTTTGCCTACTGGACAATCTCGCACTTCATCTGGGGTCAAATCTTCAACTGCGCCGCTTATCATATTCACTTTAATTCTCGATTTAGCAGGATTTGTTCTATATATTCCAAGAAGAATGTCGCTATAATCTAATATTGCAAAAATGTCTCCATTGGACGCTGATAATACAATATGTTCTTGGATTGGCACGGGAATAAAGCTCACATCTGGACGGAATCTAATTGGATAACCAGCAGGAAAAAAGTATGTTCGAAATTCGAATTGTATATTCTGATTTGTGCGGGGAATAAGCCTAACATATCCAAGTTGTCCAAGGGTGTATCCAAGCACTTTAGGAGAAGGAGGCCTATCAGGAGGCGATCTGTCCCTGGCACGAAGAGGATGCTCCTCGGGAGCCTGAAGTATACGACGAGAAGGCGAAGAGCGACAGTGAACCGGGCGGGGAGTGTCAAGGCAATCTCTGCTTGACTGCAAACTTAGCTCTGCGAAAATAAAAGAGTATTAATGTTTCTTGTTGAACAAACCTGAAAAAAACTTGATACTTTATTCTCGTTTTTGGTATAAAATACTTTAAAATCATAAGTGAAGGATTCTGTGAAGGAAAGTTGTGCCGTAAAAATATCAGGGTAAGAATGGCTGAGGCCCACTGTGTTTATGTTCAACACAACTCACTGTTTTATTTTCATTTTTGAAATTTATTCTAAATTCGTGAAAAATCACCTGGAGTTCTTATAAACTTCATGGAATTATTTTAAAGTCTTTAAAATTCAAAAGAACATAAGTCCGATCATTAATGCATGCATGTCACTTTTAGATAATTTCATTACCATTTTGGTTTAGAAATAATTACGATGTCAAAGAGCTTTATCTAAAAAGAAAATCTCATTCGCAATAACTTCTGCTTTTCTTAAAAATGCAACCATTTTGTGGAAATAAGGAATTATTTCGTTCAAAATGTTTCTCCCTTGATTGCAAATTCAACTCTCTGTTCGTAAGACCAACTGTTTGGTGAAAAATCAAAAAATTAATTCCTTTATGTTCTACACTCTGGCCGTAACTGCATCTTCATTGATTGAAAATGTTCTTGTTGTTCTGAATTGAGGTTTTCAGTTTGATAATACTTCAACTACCCTCGAATAAATTCGTCTTTGTAGGTTGAACATTCAACTATTTGGTAAAGAATTCTATTGTATTGCTAAAAAGTAATTTCTTTGTTCTAAGCTTAGTAGTATATTAAGCAAAAAGGGGAAGAAGGTAGACATTATTGATACATTTATGTTTCCAGTGAGAGCCGTAGGAGGCGACCTTACGAGTCACTTTTCAGGTTCGTTGGTATGTTATGACCATTATATCTATGACGTCGTGATGCCGTCCGAGACGCGGAATACCGAGCCTGGTTCGCTTTCGCCTCGTTCATTCCTCGGTTACGTCTCGTTTTCTCGAGCACATTCCTCGGTTTGAATCGTCACATTATTTCTCATTCCGTCTCATTCTTCCTCGTTATAGCCTCGGTTTTTCCGAGGAATGCGACAGATGCGCGCTAGTAGACCGGACAGCTTGCGGGAGCGTTATTTTGCCACTTTGACCACTTATGCTGATTAGCGTTCTTTAATGAATAGTTAAAGTCGTAATAAGACCCATCTACACTCATATGATTAGCACACAATCGATTTTATAATTCACCCCTACGAAATAAATGTATGTATGTTTGTATATTCATGTATGTATATTTGAATAGTCATTAATGTGTATTTGTATATTCATGTATGTAACAAATTTTATAATTCGGAAATGCCTAAGCACTGAAAAATTTCCTTTCGTGTCCTTCATGACGTATATATCTTAGGATGTGGCTGAGTTGAAATAAAATAAACAAGTTCTTTAGTCGCAGAGTTGTGGAATAATCGTAAATGTTATTATTGCTTCTTAATCTGCATAATAGACCCAATTCTTAAAAAGATTTTCAGAATTTTTATTGAAGTAGATAAAAAAAAATTTAATCTCTCATAGAGTCCTGAAAATTAAAAAAATATAACAGCTACAAAGTTTATAAATAATTTTTTTAGCATTGAAAAACTTTCTTATGTTCAAAATGTACTGCCAAACATTGAAAAACTCAGATCATCAAGAAAGACGAGTTAATTTGGAAAATTCAGCGACTCGTCATTTTTAATGATTTGATATTCTGAAATTTTTCAGAAGTACATTTTAAACATTTGAAAGCTTTTCTGTGCTGAAAAAAAATCATATACAGAGCTTCTAGACATTTTTCATTTTCAGGTGCTCATGCAAATTAATTTTTCCTACAAAAATGCAAAAAATAATGTAAAGAAATCGTGAGAATTAGTCATATTATGCAGATTAAGAAACAAAAATAACATTTATGATTTTTCCAAATCTGCAATTAAAAAATTATTTTGTTTTATTTCAACTTCGCCCAACCGCGATCTATTAATTATTATTTAAAAATTGGAAAAGATTCCAAAAGATTTCACAGAAAATAAAAAATTTCACATAGATTTTGCATACACTAAAAGGCTTTCTGGAAATCGCCAAGATTTCCAAATATTTCACAAAAATTTCAAATATTGTAATATTTTCAAATTACACTCAGAAAACTGTTTATTTGAATGAAACAACAACATTTGTTTGAATTCATATCATTGAGGAAAACAAATTTTTTGCTTCAATTGAAAAAAGGTTTATTTAATTTTAAGAAATGGAAAATATTTGCCTTATTGGTTGAAACAAATAATTTGTTTAGTACAATTTGTTTGATTCAAACAAAAAATTGTCTTTTATTAAACAATGCAATTGTTTAAAATTTGTTTATTTGAATTCATAAAAATATTTATTTCATTCAAACAAAAAAATACTAACCTAAAATCTAAATTGATTTATTCTTTGATTGATTCGATGACATTGTTCTTTTTTCAGTGTGGTGTGATTCTAACGGTTCCGATTTACTGTAAAACTTAAAATTAATTGAAAAATGGACGTGATATGTCTAGTGTTGCAACTACTTGAATATTGGGGCATTACATTTTGGATATAATTGAAGATTGCTCAGGTAAGTTAGTTTTTTTTTCTAACCTCCTTTCTTCATGAAGATGATTGATGAAATCGATCATGTTTTTTATCAATTATTATTATCGCTCTATACTTAAAAGCAGGAACACTCATATATATTCAATTCAAATTTCTCACTCTGGTTCATTTCTCATTATTCTACTTTATGAGTTTTTCATTCAGAAATGAGAAGTACAATTAGTAATTAAACAGGAGTAAACATTCGGATTGAATGAGTGTTTCTGCTTTTACACATATAACGATAATTATGATTAACAAAAAACATATGATCGAGCTTACATATTATTTTCATAAAGGATGCTCAATTTTGAGGTTAAGTGTAAAAAGAAAAAGATTTACTTCACTTGAACAAAATATATAATTAATTTAAAAGATATATATTCAATGTAAACAAGAACTTTACTCAATTTAAATAAGAGATTTATTTAAACTAACCAAAAATTTGTTTGAACCAAATAAATAAGGACAAACAAAAAATTTCTTTGAATCAAACAAACATTTGTTTGACTATATCAAAGAAATAATTTGTTTGATTCGAACAAAATTTGTTTAATTAAATCAAACATTTTTCTCAGTGTATTACAAGAGATTTGAAAAAGATTTCACAAATATTTAAAAGAATTCACAGACTTTTTAAAAGGTTTCATAAAAAATTTTCATGGATTTCAAAGATTTTGCTAAAATTGCAAAAGATTCCAAAAGATTTTACAGAAATTTTAAGATTTCACATAGATTTTGCATACTTTAAAAGAGTTCAAGGAATTCACAAACATTTCCAAATATTTCAAGGAATTCACAAAGATTTCAAATATTTTAATATGTGTTAAATTCTTTAAACTACAAATTACTTGAAAACATACCTATCTTTTTACATTTCTGTTTCACATATTCTGTTCTTATTATTGGCAAAATAAATTATTAAAATGAACAAAGAAAAATACTAACAGAGTGAAGTTGAATTTTCGAAAAAATCGTAACATACTCGTATTTGATATAAAATTATTCAGCAATGGACAAACAAGTATAATATGAAATCAGATTTCGGCTTTAACTATTCATTTAAGAACGCTAATTAGCATTAGTGCGTCAGAGTGGCAAAATAATGCTCCCGCGTGCTGTCTGCCCTGCTCACGCACATCTGTTGCATTCCTCGAAAAAATCGAGACGAGGAACAAGAAAAGATGCCATGAGACGAGGCAAAACGATACCTGGAATACTGAGACAGCAAATATGTACGTCTTGTCCCGTCTCGTTCCTCGGAATTTCTCGCTCGGCGGCAGCACTACTATGACGGCATAATTTTTGATGACATAAATATACAAATGGCCATTATATGAATATAAGGTAGAAAGGGGGACTTTGTGTTCGATCCACAGGCCTGAGAAATGGCCGTATTTATGCATATATTATATAAAATATAATAAAAATGATAGATATATTATATTAGTATATTTACCAATAGAATTAAAGATTACCGCCAGAGTGAAGACGAAAGTATAGACCATCCTCATTTTCGCAATAAAGAGGAAAGACTGATTAATGCTTCAGTGAATAAGTGGGTCAACAAATGTAACTATAAAATATTCTATTGCATCAACAGAGTACAAGTGTATACGTAAGTAGTCGTTATCTCACATATATATGTGAAATGACAACGTTATTAGTTTCAAGATTGTCCTTCGAAGATATAATTATCAAATTTATTTATTCAATTTTGATCTCTCCAAATCAAGTTCAAATATTCTAACCGACTTGAGCACATAAGATTTAAAAATATGCCTACCTTAGTTTACTTTTAAAATAAAATCTCTATAAACTTCATTTCAGTGAAAATCCTATTCAAATATAAATAATTGATTTTTAAAATAAAACTACGTTCAGCATGTAAACATATTGGAAAGGACCATCTTTGAGATAAGGTACCGGGCTAGGATCGTATGACTTCTTCGACTTATTTGAAAAAAATTGACTTCTTGAAGGTTAAAGTTGAAATTTCTTGTCAAAAATTAATTTCATTAATTGAAGGTCCATGTGTTTGGTTAAAAATCAATCATTTTCAGTTAACATATTAACAATTTTGTTCTAAATTTATATATTTTGTTTTAGATTATCCTTTTTTGGTAGTAAACTAATTTTGTTGATTAAAAATTCCAATACGCCCTCAAAAGTTTAACTACTTTGTTGAAATTTAATTTCATCAATTGTGTAGAAAATTCTAGTTTTTTCGAATCTCCGACACTATGTGTGTCGATAAGTGAAGGGTCGGGAAACAAAAGGGCCTATCACACAAATTTTTCGAAATTGACTTTTACACATTTTTGGACTCCTCAACCGAACGCCGTTTCGAGGGTGTAAACTAAAAAAAACTATAAACACTGTTTTTCATTTTTTTTAAATTCATCAACGTGAGTTAAGGTCCTAACCCAAGGGGTACCGAGCGAACAAAAGAGCATAGCCCCACATTGCACCGTATGGAAAAAAGATTTTTTGATTTTTAAAGTCTCATGGTCATTTTGATACTTTATCTACGTGAGAAATTGGTGGAGTAAGCCGCGGAAGCAAGCCGATCGTCGCGAGATGCGGCGTCAGGGCTTGGAAGTTGGAGTACGTGACGGCTAAGGGAGAACTTGTGGTTAGATTCTTTCGTTTTCCTGTACCTCCTTGGGTTAGGCCCGCACTTAACTTTGATATCTCATCAATCGAAAACTACTTGACGGATTCGCATGAAATTTGAAAGAACAACGTTCAAGAGTGGAGATTATCGACCACATATAACCAATATATATTTTGTTGGTAATCTCACAAAATACAAACGTTTTTACGGCATCCTGAAGAATTTAGAGAAACGGGGTTAGGCCCTTTTGTTCCCCGACCCTTCAAGTATTCAGAGTTATTTTATCTCAGAACTGATACCCTTATGTTCGTTATGAATACTTACTTTCCAGATCGATTTCGTTAAGACAGGAAAGTACTGATTAATGAGCGACATAGTGAAAGAGATTTGAAAAATCTGGAATTTTCTACATCACTTCTAGAACAAGGAACAAGTGATAATAATTTTCTAAATAATGATATTCGTGAATTGTGTAATTAGTTCCAGAAAACTATATCTTATGATTATTTACTAAACAAAATATTTTGTTTACACAAGAATAATTTTTTCAACAATTTTAAATCTAATTGATATTTGGAAGATGTTATAACCATTAATAGAATATAACGTCCGAGTTTTTAAATTTTTAATTAATATTAATTTTCATATTAAAACGATTACTTCGGACAAATAAATTTTGAAGAACAAGAAAAAAGTCTGCCTCATTCCATATTTGAACCGAAGTAATCGTTTTAATATAGAAATTAATATTAATTAAAAATTTAGAAAGTCGGACGTTAACATCTATTGATGGTCATAACATCTTCCAATTATTAATAAGATTAAACCAACGTTGATCAAAAATAGTACATCTGTCACAGTGGAGAATCCGGGCTAAGGCCGATTTTTTTCATGTTCTTCAAAATTTATTTGCCTGAAGTATTGGTTTTAATATCGAAATTTATGTTAAATAAATATTTTAAATCTGGTAAAAAATACATAAAACTTTCTAACTTAATGAATAAAAATAATTAATGTCTAAAAAATTAAAAACAACAAAACGTTTGGGTTTGATGGGCGTAACAAAAAATTTCTTTAATGAAATTTCACAGAAAAATGTCGCATGGATGGAAATTTGGTGAGTGGGGAGGCCATTCTATACTACCACCTGAAAATTTGGGGTACTTTAGCCCAATAAAATTATGTCCGTATCGTTTGAAAATGCACTTTAAAAAAGGGTGTGTGTGATGCGAGGATGCTCTATCTCGCATAATATAGTGATTCTTTACTAAACTCTTTCCCTTCCCATGAGGGAAGAAGTTTTGTTTGAGAAGTTGCTAACAATTTTCGCCAGAGACCAAGAAACAGCCGCCCATCCAGTGACTTTCAGAGGGTAATGTGGTTTTGAATGGGCTACATGTGGAGTTTTCGTTCCCAAAAATGAAAATTTTGTTTATTTATGTGGCCATTTGTCCAAAAATGTGCTCCGTCGCTGAAAACAATGCGATCTGTATCGATCTCTACATGATTGAACATTTGAAGTATCTGATTGGAAAACTCCACCCGCTTGGCCATCGCAGCTTGTGTCACAGCATTTGATGTGTACATATTTTGTAAGGATGAAGTTTCAAAAAGTTCTTTAGGATTATTCTATGCTTCTCGGTTCAATTCTAGTGCCTGCGCTGCTTTACGTATCGAGGAATTAGGATTATTCTGAAAACATTCCTCCACCTTTAAGATCTTTTTACATTCTCGTCCTAATGAGAATGTATTGGTTATGTGTAAAATTTGACTTTGTAGGTTTCCATCAATTCTCCACGTTTCAAAACCCCCTGAGTCAGAAAAAATGATTTTCGCGAAGATTATCATAACTTTTCAGTTTTTTTTTTTTTTTTTTTTTTTGAAAAATTGAAAATTCAATTTTTGATCGCACAAAAAATTTTGAAAAATAAAAAATTCCATTACAAACTTCTCGAACGTTTTTGGGCAATTGAGGATTTTGATCATGAGCCGGTTAAATCTCGCGATGAAGTTTCGTGCGAACAGCATTATGCAGATCACACCCAGCGGGATAAAAGCGGAAGATATATCGCTCGACTTCCTTTTCGAGACAGTAAATTTCAGTTGAGTGAATCGAGAGGTCAGGCCCTAAAACGATACTACTCTCTTGAGGAAAAATTCGAGTCCAATCCGCATTTGAAAGCCGAGTTTCATAAAAATCTTAATGAATACATTACCCTAAATCATATGACTCGTCGTGACGAAACGAAGAAGGGATGTCATTTTTCCCATCATGCCGTAATAAAAAAAATTAATGAAACTACTGAGTTCAGAGTGGTATTCGATGCATCAGCGAAAACTTCGACGGGTATTTCACTTAATCAGGTTCTATTAGTCGGTCCTACTATTCAGAATACAATTTTTAAACAGGTTGTTCGATTCCGTACACACGAAGACGTGATCACAGCTGACATCGAGAAGGTGTACAGGTAGGTTCTAGTTCACCCGAACAATAGCAAATTTTGTGTTACCATCAAGGTTAGATTAGAACTTTTCAATTATATACAGTTACGTTTGGAACTGCCTGTGCACCTTTTCTAGCAATTCGTACCTTACACCAACTTGTTCGCGATGAAGGGAAAGGTTCCCACGTGCAAGTGAAATTCTCTCACAAGATTTTTGCGTTGGGGACCTAATTTCAGGCGTGAATTCTATTCAAGAAATTATTCGTATTCGCGACGAAATGATCGAGTTACCGGCTCAGGGTGGCTTCAGCATCAGGCAATGAGCTTCTAATCACCCTTCTATTCTTGACAACATCGAAAAGAAAATTTTCAACTTAGATTCTGTCGTTTAAGGAGATCCTGTTCAGAAAACGCTCGAAATTATTTGGGGTTCTCAACGCGACATCCTCACGTTCACGGTTCGAGCTGTCGATGCTCAAACCACTTCCACTAAGAGAAAACTGCTGTCGGAAATTTCAAAAATCATCGATCCTCTCGGACTTTTGGGGCCGGTGAGACACTACGCCAAAGTCTTGATACAGGACTGTTGGAAAGCTCAAATCAAGTGGCTCAAGTCACTTCCACAAGCCATCCATACGAAATGGAAGGCATTTGCTGATCAACTCTGGTGTTTGTTGGAAAAATTTAAAATCTTAAAGAAATCGTCCACTCTCATGTTGAGAAATAGTCGATGCTGAACGACACTTGGTGGCGATGATACAACGCGAAAGAGTCCCAGCGAAGATCCAACTTCTCGCAACCGCTCGAGAAGCAGCTACCGGTGAAATTACAGTTTCATATCGAAAACCCACCAAGTTCGACAAGCTGAATCCCTTCCTTGCTGAATACGATCTAATTCGAGTGGGGGGTCGTTTGAAAAAGTCACAATTAATCTACAATAAAAAAACCCTCCCTTATTGCCTAGCAAACACCCGATTACCGATCTCATCATCCGCGAATATCATGAAAATGATAAGTACTTGGGTATTCAATCGACTTTGTATGCAGGCTCAAATGGCAGTCTCGCCCGAGATCAGGGTCACAGAAGCGCCAGTTTTCAGTCGTACAAAAATAAATTTTTCCGGACCAATTCTCAATAAAAAAAAGAAGGACCGCAATAGGATTTTTATCAAAACTTATGATTGCGTGCAATAGGATCTTTTGCATTATCCAAAAGAATTGACTGGCATTTCAACACACCTTTATCCCCTCATTTCGGTGGTCTTTGGGAAGCAGCTGTAAAGAGTTAAGCATCACTAGAAACGTGTATTAAAAAGTAAAAAACTCACTTATTAACAGCTTAACACTTTGTTAATTAAAATCTAAGCAATCACAAATTCACTACCTCTATTCGCACTTTCAGCTGATCGAAACGATCCCTTAGCTATAACTCCTGCCCACCTATTGATAGGTCGACCTTTTAATTTCTTACCCAAGGAACGTTTTGTTTCAGTGCCTGACAATCGACTATCGACGTACAACTTCATCACGAAGGCTCGCCAGGACTTCTGGAGCAAATGGTATAAGAATTACCTTCACGTATCGCAAACTCGCCAGAAATGGCACAAATCAACCGAGGAACTAAAAGTCGGTTCAGTCGTCATATTAAGGAAGAACTGTGATGGATGTGCACGATATCCACTGGGAGTGATCATCGAGATGTATCCTGGGAGCGACGGCATCGCCCGTGTGGCGAAGGTCGAGATGGCGAGCGGTAGCTATAAGCGGAATATCACTCGACTGTGTCTTTTACCAACCGCGTAAAAGACACAGCCGGGTGAAGGTTCAAGCGTCAAAGGACCAACGTAGTCAGAGTAGTGGACGAAAGTTTAGGGTAGCCTTTGACCGAGGGGTTATGTTCTTAGCCATTCATGTTAGGGCGAATAAAACTAGTGCGAGTAAAATAAATTCATTGTACATATTGTAAATACGTTCCATTTTGTTAAAGATTCAAATCTTTGATAAGGACACCATTCTCTTGGATGTCAAATTGGACTAAGTGTTACGTTGTTGTGATCAAACTCACCAAATCATTGGATCAGTACCTCCAAAGAAAACTGACCTCACTATTATTACATTAATCATCGTTCTTTGTTCATGTTATTTATCGGTTTGTATTGATAGTAGTTTTAAGGAAATGCATTTACTTTCTTCGTATGTATCATAATCATATTTGATTCTGCTTCACTTCGTTGAATGTGATTGAACCAACTCCGCAGTGTTGGCCGGGAGTATATTCCGTCGACACATAAAGGCTAGGAGCAGGCGAGCATTTTCATGCAAGTTTAAATGCGTAGAATTCGCGCGAGTTCGACCGGAAGGTAGATGGGAGATGGCGAGAGTAGAAGTGGAAGGATGAGTGCATGCGCGAGAACGGCATTGGCTAAAAGCAGTGGTCAGTTGGCTTTCATCGATCGGTCCGTAGAGAGCTTTCGCGCATCCGTTCGTCATTTTCCGCCGTTCGTGCGTTTTTTTTCACTTTCCACGAGAGAAAGCTGGAATCCAATCGACTCAGCGTGATTGGAGGTTCCGTCCGCGAACCTACTAATAACTATTCCCCTCTCCATTCGTGAAAACGGGACTTCGATCAACTCAGTGCGATCTGAGCCTCCCTAGAGAGTCAAATTGAAGCGACCTCGTGCGCGACGAAAACGCCGGGTTTCTCGGGTTTCTCTTGGTTCTATAGCATAATTCAGATCTCTTCTTGTCGCGATTATCTCAATGAATTTTTTCTTCGTTATTTGAATTAATGGGTTTTTTATGCCACCTAAAGCCTTTTCCCAAAACACGTGTTGTTCCTTGAACCTTAGACCATTTTTAAATATTTCTGAGCGGTCTATTTTAAGATCAACGTAAGAAAATTAAAAGTTTGAATAAATTGTCAAGCCACCCAAGGCAAGGCGGTTCCAAAATAAAACAATAAGTTTGAAATAACCTCAATTAGTAACTGATGTAACATGGCTCCCTACCTTACTGACCTATAGTAAAATAGTAATATAAAAAATGACTAACCACTATGTTTTACTGACCGATGGTAACATGTCTCCCTACCTTACCGACTTATAGTACGATAACAATGTTTTATTGAATAATGGTAAAAAACTGTTTTACCAATCAATGGTAACTTAGCATGGAACAGGACGTTATAGTGCTAACTCAGTCGGAATCTCTATTACTAACATCACTGTTTCACCGAAATAGCATAAAACATAACCTTAAAATTACCAACCTCACTGTTTTACCGACTGTTAGTAACTTAGCATGTAACGGAACGGTCCCTTTGTCGGCGGCGCCATCAGTAGGTGTCGTTCACTTGCGACGGTGGTGCCATCTCTCGGAATTTGAGCTAGCGGCCCCCTAGCCCTACGACTTACGTTGCAGAACCAGTTCAAGGTTATTATTGTACTCTTGAATTGTGTTTCCAAATATGACTCTGTCATCGATGTAAACAAAGCAATGCTTCCCAATGAGGCCTTGGAATTCTCTGTCCATCATTCTTTGGAATGTTGCTGGAGCATTTTTTAAGCCAAAGGGCATTAGATTGCATTATAAGTGCCCTTGTTGTGTTGAGAAGGGAGTGTACTTCTTACATTCCTTTTTCATTGGTATTTGGTGGAAACCTACACTTAGATCAAGGGGAAAAAAAGTAGGTTGTCCGACGGACAATAGTAGTCACCCAAGGCGTTACGTATATCTATATCAGTAGTGATTAGGTATTCCAATAGATCATTACCTCTTGAGTTGATGTCCGTTGTGCCCCACAGAGCATAGTGGGAATTACCATCGTACTTCAGCAGAAGAGGAAGACCCCTTTACTTGCAGTAATCCACCAGTTTACGTACCTTCACTAGTGGGTTGGTATCGTTGTCATATAAAAAGTAGGCCATGTCCCTCTGTAGAACGGCAGAGGTGCCTTTGCTGTGATACAAGTTAACTTCGGTAATATTTAGGCCAGGAGCAGTCATTCTATGTCTGCTTCCGGTCTTCCAGTGTCTCGACAGGCTCCTCCTATTTCTGGCCGGCAAACCTAAAGTTCACCTGTCCGAGATGGTAAAAGGGCCTGTTGTTGAGGACTGCAAGAGCCCTCGTCTGAGACTCAGAAATTCGTACAAGTAGAAGTTGATTGGTACCTTCCGTTGCGTTTTTTTCCTGAGGCCGATCGTGCCTGACAATTCGCCAGGACGCTGTCCTTATTGCAAGGTTGAATCCCTCCAATCGCCGAAGGATCACAGACGGGTCTTCCAGGTTACCTGGGAACCACGCTGTAGCCCATGCCATCTTTTGGAGCAAGTCAACCCCACATACTTTCAGGTCTGCACCTTTCCAAGGCCTTGTTTCGGTCACACACCTAGAATTCCGCTTACGGGTATTGGAAAGTTTTGGTCTACTGTGTGGGATAAATGTTTTTTTTTCGAAATAATTTTAATGTACCTCTTAATGGGATTCCTGGTTGTCATTTCCCATTTGAAATCTCTTTGAATATTAAATTTTATTTACCTCTTGGTGTATCGAATTTTCTTTTATTATATTTATGTCTGCCCTGAATCAACTATTAACCTATATTCTCTTCTGCATCATCTTCCTTTGATGGATTGTAATCTTCCGAAAGCTGCATTAATTCTGCTTGTTCCAGATAGTCCTCCTGTTCCAGGATTTCTTCATTCGTCATTTTCTGGTTTTTAAACATTTATCTTCCTAGATGTTCCTTATTAGCGGCGATCTTATTAGTCTTATTAGTGTCGCAATTTTTTGCCAAAACATTTAGAGGCATAATGGCCTAATTTGTCGCATTTGTGACAGGACATCTTTCCTCTATCCGCTAAAGGCAAGGTTTGATATAGAGCTTTAATTCCAGTGGCTGCTATTGTATTGGCTGCTATTCTAGAAGGCAACATAGGTCTTTGGATAAATGTAGGGATTGGTCGAGATGCTATTGGTATGTTTCTAATTGATTGTGATTTCTTTAGCGAGGTTTCATACTCTGCTGCCTTTTTTGAGCCTCCATTAATGTTGTTGCTTTCATGGCCCGTACTTGAATTCCAATTTCTCGTTTCATTTTTAACGTATACCGATTAATTGTTTCTTTTACTTCGATTGATAATTCAAGTTGTCATTCAGTACCTTCCGAGGATGCTTGTACCGCGTAGTTTAATTCGTTTAGTATTTGTTTAAATCGTAAGGAAACGTTCCAAATAGTTTCATCATCACACTGTTTACACAACTCCATTTCACTATGAACTGATATAATTGAACCCATCTGTTTTAAACTTCGTCTTAAAGCTTTTATAAATCATTGAAAGTATTTATGGGGGTGTAGCGTATAGGTTTGTTAGCATTACCGGTGATTTTTTCTGCTAAGATAAAATCAAGTAATAGTTGTGCTTGTGAACGTTGACTTTTTGTCCTCGTTACTATTTTGATAAAATCTTTCACGCCCATATCGTATTGTCCATTTATGGGTTGAATGGCTCTAATAATGTCTTAAGCTGGTAACCCGTCTTTCCAATGTTGTGCATGAGGTTCTATTTGTTGCCGATTTTTCAAAATAGATTCATATTTGGATCTTAATCTTAGTTTATCATGTTCCTTATCGGAATCTCTATCTTCAGTCCTTCTTCCTCCATTTCCTTCTTTGGTATCGGTTTGAATATCTTGTCTTATTCCAATTCTTGCTATTATTTTCTGTCCTTCTTTTATTCTCTCCTCATTCTCTCTTGAAGGTATGGAAATATTTTCTGCTGCTGCTGATTGATTTATGACCAGAGTACTTATGCTTTTTCTAATTTCATCAAGTGCATTGAGTAAAACTGTCACTATGAGAACTGTCTGTTGCGTACGTTAATGGTGTCCGATAAGCCAGTGTGGAAAATTCTCTAATGCCCTACTTTGTCAGTGTGAGTGTAATTATCTTCTAAATTGTCGGGTGTGCTTACCGCGTGACAGTTTTGTGTAATTTGGATCTTGTCTTTTAATACAATAAAATGCGTTACATCGTTCTGCTACAATACTGACAATTTTAGAGTAATTTGTGTGTATTTTTGACGAAGGGCAGTGCTCTGGAGCACCAGGAGTATACCCTATGTGAAATAGTAAAACTTGACCTCACCAAAGAAGAAATATATAATTTAAGGTTTGTTACTCCTCGGACCACAAAGACGATTTATATTCTTTACTATTTCAATCTTAATTACTAATCATGCTAACAGTGAAATAGGCCTAACTGTATTTCAGACACTAGTTTCAATAGTAAACTAATAATACGACTGAATTTTTTCGGGCTGTCCGTAATACAATCCGGAGTTCGTTTTTTTATAAATTTCGTAGAATTTTGTTCCTTTGGTCTTCCAGGTCTCCCTTATTTATGAGAAGAGAAGGACTTCAATGTTTCTTAATGGAGAATGCTTTTCTTCCGAAGCATTCTTTGAACGGATCCTGGCAGGATCGCCAAATTTTATAGTGAAAAAGGCTCGAATGAGTTTTTAAAAATATGTGATATCTCTAGCGAGATATCAAGTGCCTGCATTTCGTATAGTTACAATATGAAGTCAAGATTAGAACTAACTCAGTGGGCCTAATGCTTTACAATATATAGGCTGCTTATCGATATGAAGGAGAAAGATGTGGCTCTATTAAACTCTAATAAAATTTGGTTTTTCTATACTTTGAAAAAAATACAGACTTTTTGACATTGGTTTCACATTTATATTAAATGATTGATTAAATCTTTAGCTGAAATTAAACCTTCTTCATTCACTTGAAACTTTGGCATCATTTCCACCACTTTGTATTAAGAATCTCGCTATCCGTTTCTTGGAAGTAGTTAAAGATCTGGGATATTTCTATAACCGTACCCTGCCTTGGAAGGAACACGTACAGAGCTCTTCGGGGTGCTGAAAATAATTTAGATGGAAACACGACAACAAACCGGCGAAACTCCCACAATGAGTGGAAGAATCAACTCAAGGATGACTTGCTGGACTGCTACGATGCCAGCATTATCCCTGTTCACAGAGGCTTTATGGCACGTATGCATACTCTGTGGAGTCAAACACACCCGGAGCTTCAGCACGTTTCACTGCAATCCTTGCGAAATCAAAGTGCCTACCTCTCGAAAAATGGATAAGTACGCGGAGCGCTTCACAAACCGATGCTTCATCAAGCTGCAGCCGTAGATGAGGAAGCGACATTAATACCAACCGCGGAGGGCAGGCAGGTTCTGAGAGATCATCACGATTTCAGGACAAGAAGGAACATTAGCATGCAAGTTCCTCCTAAGCCCCAAGATTGGACTGAAATAGATGCCTCCCTCCGTGGAGAAATCTCGCAAGTGTCCGACCTCTGGACCATCAATTGCTCAGTTTATGGTGCTGCGAGCTAATCAGTAGGGAACAGGGCTGAGAGTTCTCACCGCAGGGGCTCAAATATGCCTCGGTGATAAGCGTCAATCCATTGGTCCATAAGGGTGGTCGCTGGCATTGCTATTGATGGTCTACTTTCCGAATCTTATGCAATCGGGCCAATAATTTTAATTTAGATAGTTTGGGGAATTATATGAGTTCTTTATTCTTTAGTGAAATTGAATTGATCAATAAATGACATTGTTAATTAACATTTTACGGTCGCGCATGGATTCAAAGGTATTAGAAGAACATGCACGAGGTGAAGTGTCAATATATACTGTTCATACGTTTCAGGTACTAACCGAAGTTTTAATAATTTGTGGCTATCGTCGATGTGCAAGTATCAGCACCGCAGGAAAGATTAGAAGTCGTTTGTAGGGGAGGCGTGATCATTATCCGCCTCCTTCCTTCCCATTACACTCTTCTGCATGCGCGGGGGGTCTGATTAGGTGTGGCTTAGTGCACGGTGACAATCTTATACTGCCTATCTCCCTGACCAGTGTGTGACCTACTATGACTAGTTGATGCGGAACGAGAATGGGGTATTCACCTTGGGCACCATACTTCTTAACTCATCTGGTACGCGGATACCATGGAGCCGAGCAATAATAATTTTTAGTTGCCCGGTTTCTTAGGGTCTACCGTAACAAATTCAACTTTAATTTTAAAAATTGTTTTGCAATTGAAAATGTAAATCCTAACCGATTTACCTTAAGATATTTTCAAATACAAAAAAAGTTGAACTAAAAACCGGGGGCCCAGAATAGGTCGTCGAATTAATTCAATTTCAAATTCAAAAATTCTTTTGAAATTGAAATTGTAAATCCTAATTAATTTACCTGAAGATATTTATCAATAACAAGAAATTCAATTGAAGACCTGGTCCTCATAATGGGGCCTCGAGTGAATTTAATTTAAAATACAAAAGTTCTTTTCAAATTTAAAGTGTGAATCTTGATCAATTTACCTTGAGACATATTTTAATTAAAAGAAATTGAATCGAAACCCCGGGCCTCAGACTAGGGCCTCGACTTAATTCAATTTCAGATTCGAACATTATTTTGAAATTGACATTGTAAATCTTCATCGATTTACCTTAAGATATTTTTAAATACAAAAAAAATGAATTCAAAACCTGGGGCCCATAATAAGTCCTCGAAATAATTCAATTTCAAATTAATTTTTTTTTTTGAAATTGAAAGTGTAAATCTTAATCAATTTGCCGTAAGATATTTTTGAATAAAAATTAATTGAATCAACAACCCGGGCCCCAGAATTGGACCTCGAGTCAATTCAATTTCAAATTTTAAAATACTTTTGAAATTAAATTTGTAAATCGTAATCAATTTACCTTAAGATATTTTTGAATAAAAAGAAATTGAATTGAAGACATGGGCCTCAGAATAGGGCCTCGAATTAATTCAATTTTGTTTTGAAAAATTCTTTTGAAATTGTCAATCTCAATCGATTAACCTTTAGATATTTTTAAATATAAAAAGAAATTGAATTAAAAACTTGGGTCTTAGAATAGGGCCTCGAATTAATTCTTTTAAAATTGACATTGTAAATCTTAATCCATTTACCTTAAGATATTTCTAATACAAAGAAATTGAATTGAAAACCTGGCCCTCGGAATAGGGCCTCGAATTAATTCAATTTTCAATTCAAAAATTCTTTTGAAATTGAAAGTGTAAATCTTAATCAATTTGCCGCAAGGTATTTTTGAATAAAAATGAATTGAAATAAAAATCTAGGCCTCAGAATAGGGCCTCGAATTAACTCAATTTCAAATTCAAAAATTATTATGAAATTGAAGTTGTAAATCCTAATCAATTCATATTAAGATATTTTGAATACCAAAAAAATTGAATTAAAAACTTGGGCTTCGCAAAAGGGCCTCGAATTAATTCAATTTTTAATTCAAAAATTCTGTTGAAATAGTAATTCCTAATAAATTTACCTAAATATATTTATCAATAACAAGAAATTCAATTGAAGACCTGGGCCTCATAATGGGGCCTCGAGTTAATTTAATTTAAAATACAAAAGTTCTTTTCCAATTTAAAGTGTGAATCTTGATCAATTTACCTTAAGACATATTTGAATTAAAAGAAATTGAATCAAAACCCCGGGCCTCAGACTAGGGCCTCGACTTAATTCAATTTCAGATTCGAACATTATTTTGAAATTGACATTGAAAATCTTTATCAATTTACGTTAAGATATTTTTAAATACAAAAAAAAATGAATTCAAAACCTGGGGCCCATAATAAGTCCTCGAATTAATTCAATTTTAAATTCAAAAGGTTTTTTGAAATTGAAAGTGTAAATCTTAATCAATTTGCCGTAAGATATTTTTGAATAAAAATGAATTGAATCAACAACCCGGGCCTCAGAATTGGACCTCGAATCAATTCAATTTCAAATTTGAAAATACTTTTGAAATTAAATTTGTAAATCGTAATCAATTTACCTTAAGATATTTTTGAATAAAAAGAAATTTAATTGAAGACATGGGCCTCAGAATAGGGCCTCGAATTAATTCAATTTTGTTTTGAAAAATTCTTTTGAAATTGTCAATCTCATTCGACTAACCTTCAGATATTTTTAAATATAAAAAAAATTGAATTAAAAACCTGGCCCTTAGAGTAGGGCCACGAATTGATTCAATTTTAAATAAAGAAATTATGTGAAATTTTAAATCTTAATCAATTGACCTTAAGATATTCTTGAGTAAAAAGAAATTGAATTGAAACCTGGGCCTCGGAATAGGGCCTCGAATTAATTCAATTTTTAATTCAAAACTTCTTTTGAAATTGAAAGTGCAAATTTTAATCAATTTGCCGTATGATATTTTTCAATAACAAGAAATTGAGTTAAAAACCCGCGCCTCAGAATGGGGCCTTGAGTTAATTTAATTTAAAATTTAAACCTTCTTTTGAAATTAAATTTGTAAATATTAAGCAATTTACATTAAGATATTTTTCAATAAGAAGAAATTTAATTGAATACATGGACCTCAGAATAGGGCCTCGAATTAATTCAATTTTAAATTCAAAAATTCTTTTGAAATTGAAACTGTAAATCTAAATCAATTTGCCTGAAGATATTTATCAGTAACGAGAAATTCAATTGCAAACCCGGGCCTCAGAATGGGGCCTCGAGTTCATTCAATTTGAAATTTACAAATTCTTTTGAAATAAAGTTTGTAAATCTGAATCAATTTACCTTAAGATATTTTTGAATGAAAAAAAATTTAATTAAAATCCTGAGCCTCGGATTAGGGCCTCAAAATTATCCAATTTCAAATTCAAAAGTTCTTTTGAAATTGAAAGTGTAAATCTTAATCAATTCGCCGTATGATTTTTTTGAATAAAAATGAATTGAAATGAAAATCTGGGCCCCAGAATAGGTTCTCGAATTAATTTAATTTTGAATACAAAAATTCTTTTGAAATTGAAATTGTAAATCCTAATCAATATACCTGAAAATATTTTTCAATAACAAGAAATTGAATTAAAAACCCGGGCTAAGAATGGGGCGTCGAGATAATTCAATTTAAAATTTAAAAATTCTTTTGAAATTAAAGTTGTAAATCTCAATCAACTGACCTTAAGATATTTTCGAATAAAAAGAAATTGAATTGAAGAAATGGGCCTCGGAATAGGGCCTCGAATGAATTTAATTTTAAATTCGAAAATTCTGTTGAAATTCAAATTCTAAATCCTAATCAATTCACCTAAAGATATTCATCAATAAGAAGAAATTTAACTGAAATCCAAGGCCTCAGAATGGGGCCTCGAATTAATTCAATTTCAATTGCAAAAATTGTTTTAAAATTGAAATTGTGAATCTTAATCGATTTACCTTAAGATATTTTCAGATACAAAAAAAATTGAATTAAGAACCTGTGCCTCAGAGTAGGGCCTCGAATTAATTCAATTTTAATTGCAAAAATTGTTTTTAAATTGAAATTGTGAATTTCCATCGATTTATCTTTAGATATTTTTGAATAAAAAAAAATTGAATTAAGAACCTGTGCCTCAGAGTAGGGCCTCGAATTAATTCAATTTTTAATTTGAAATTCTTTTAAAATTGCATTAGTAAATCCTAATCAATTTACGTTAAGATATTTTGGAATAAAAAGAAATTTAATTAAAAACATGGGCTCCAGAATGGGGCCTCGAATTAATTCAATTTTAATTTCAAAAATTGTTTTGAAAATGATATTGTCAATCTTAATCAATTTAGCGTAAGATGTTTTTAAATAAAAATGAATTAGAATAAAAACCTGGGCCTCGAATGAATTCAATTTTGTGTTAACAAATTATTTGAAATTGAAATTGTGAATCCTAATCAATTTGCCTGAAGATATTTTTGAATAACAATAAATTCAATTAAAATCCTGGGTGTGAGAACGGGGCCTCGAATTAATTCAATTTTAAATTGAAAATTCTTTTAAAATTGAAATTGTAAATCCTAATCAATTTACTGTAAGATATTTTTGAATAACAATAAATTCAATTAAAAACCTGGGTGGCAGAAGGGGATCTGGTATTAATTTAATTTTGAATTCAAAAATTATTATAAATTCTCATTGTAAATCCTAATCAATTCACCTGAAGATATATTTGAATAACAAGAAATTTAATTGAAAACCTGGGCCTCAAAATGGGGCCTCGAATTAATTAAATTTTAAATTAAAAAATTCTTTTGAAATTAAAATTGTGAATCCTAATCAATTTACCAGAAGCTATTTTTAAATAACAAGAAATTGAATTAAAAAAGTGTCGCTCAGGATGGGGCCTCGAATCAATTTAATGTTAAATTCAAAAAATCTTTAGAAACTGAAAATGTGAATCTTAATCAATTTACTTCAAGATATTTTAAATACAAAAAAAATTGAATTAAAAACCTGGGCCTCGGAATCGGGCCTCGAAATATTTCAATTTTAAATAAAAAAATTCTTTTGAATTTGAAATTGAAATAGTAATTCCTAATCAATTAACCTTAAGATTTTTTCGAATAAATAGAAATTGAATTGAAAACCTGGGCCTCAGAAAAGGGCCTCGAATTAATTCAATTTAAAATTTAATAATTCTTTTGAAATCAAATTTCTAAATCTTAGTCAATTAACCTAAAGATATTTTTGCATGACAAGCAATTGAATTAAAAACCTGGGCCTCAGAATAGGTCCTCGAATTAATTCAATTTTAAATTCAAAAGTTCTTTTGAAATTGAAATTGTAAATCTTAATCGATTTACTTTAAGATGTTTTTAAACACAAAAATTGAATGAAACCCCTGGGTCTCAGAGTAGGGCCTCAAATTAATTCAAGTTTAGATTCATAAATTATTTGAAATTGAAATTGTAAATACTGCTTAATTTACTTGAAGATATTTTTGAATAGCAAGAAATTGAATTAAAAACCTGGATGTCAGAACGGGGCCTCGAATTAAATGAATTTCAAATTCAAAAGTGCTTTTGAAATTGATACCGCAAATCTCAATCAATTCACCTTAAGATATTTTTGAGTAAACAGAAATTGAATTGAAACCTGGGCCTCAGAATAGGGCCTCGAATTAATTCAATTTTATTTCAAAAAATTCTTCTGAAACTGAAATTGCAAATCTTAATCAATTTACCTTGAGATATTTTTGAATAAAAAGAAATTGAATCAAAAAGCTGGGCCTCAGAGTAGAGCCTCGAATTAATTAAATTTTATATTAAAAAATTATATGAAATTTAAATTGTAAATACTAATCAATTTACCTGAAGTTATTTTTGAATAGCAAGAAATTGAATTAAAAACCTGGATGTTAGAACGGGGCCTCGAATCAATTGAATCTTAAATTCAAAAATGCTTTTGAAATTGATACTACGAATCTCAATCAATTCACCTTAAGATATTTTTGAGTAAACAGAAATTGAATTGAAACCTGGGCCTCAGAAGTGGGCCTCGAATTAATTCAATTTTAAATTCAAAAATTCTTTTGAAATTCACATTGTAAATCTTAATCAATTTGCCGTAAGATATTTTGAATATAAAAAAATCGAATCAAAAACCTGGGCCTCGGAATAGGGTCTTGAATTATTTCAATTTAAAATTCAAAAATTCTTTTGAAATTGAAATTGTAATTCCTAACCAATTCACCTCAAGATTTTTTCGAATAAATAGAAATTGATTTGAAAACCTGGGCCTCAGAATAGGGCCTTGAATGAACTCAAATTTAAATTCAAAAATTCTTTTGAAATTGAAATTGTAAATCTTAATCAATTTACCTTAAGATATTTTGGAATAAAAAGAAATTGAATTGAAAACATGGGCCTCAGAGTAGGGCCTCGAATTAATTTAATTTTAATTTCAAAAATTGTTTTGAAATTGAAAATGTAAATCTTACCTGAAGATATTTTTGAATAGCAAGACATTGAATTGAAAACCTGGGTCTCAGCACGGCGCCTCTTATTAACTGAATTTCAAATTCAAAAGTGCTTTTGAAATTGATACCGCAAATCTCAATCAATTCACCTTAAGATATTTTTGAGTAAACAGAAATTGAATTGAAACCTGGGCCTCAGAATAGGGCCTCGAATTAATTCAATTATAAATCCAAAACTTCTTTTGAAATTGAAATTGTAAATCTTAAGCGATACACCTTAAGATATTTCTGAGTACAAAAAAAATTGAATTAAAAACCTGGGCCTCGTAATAGGGCCTCGAATTAATTGAATTTTAAATTCAAAAGTGCTTTTGAAATTGATACTGCAAATCTCAATCAATTCACCTTAAGATATTTTTAAGTAAACAGAAATTGTATTGAAACCTGGGCCTCAGAATAGGGCCTAGAATTAATTCAATTTTAAATTCAAAAATTATTGTGAAGTTGATATTGTAAATCTTAGTAAATTTAAAATAAGATATTTCTGAATAAACATGAATTGAAATAAAAACCGGGGACTCGAAGTAATTCAATTAAAATTTTATTTTTAAAATTTAAAAATTATTTGAAATTGAAATTGTAAATCCTAATCAATTTACCTGATGATATTTTTGAATAGCAAGAAATTGAATAAAAAACCTGGGTATCAGAACGGCGCCTTGAATTAATTGAATTTTAAATTCAAAAATTCCTTTGCCTTTAAAATTCAAAAATTCTTCTGAATTTAAAATGCAAATCCTGATCAATTTACCTTAAGATATTTTTGAATAAAAAGAAATTTAATTGCAAATATGGGCCTCAGAATAGGGCCTGGAATTAATTCAATTTTAATTTCAAAAATTTTTTCGAAATTGAAATTGTAAATCCTAATCGATTCACCTTGAGATATTTTTAAATACGAAAGAAATTGAATTAAAAACCTTGGCCTCAGAGTAGGGCCTCGAATTAAATCAATTTTAAATTCAAAAGATCTTTTTAAATTGAAATTGTGAATCCTAATCAATTTACCTGAAGATATTTTTTAATAAAAAAAATTTTAATCAAAAACCGGGCCTCAGAATGGGGCCTCGAATTAATTCAATTTTTAAATTCAAAAATTAAATTCGAAAATGGCGTCCATAAGATGAACACAGTATTTTCCGGCTCTGCATTGTTATGGCATCTGTGGTTTAATATCATTCGGAATTTTTCTGAAGTTGTGTTGTCATTAAGTACGGGCTTTTTGTCCCTGGACACATCCATCGGTAGTCAAATTGGACGCGAAATCGACTGTTAATTTAATAGAAAAGTATTTGCGCTGCGGTGGCTGTACTACCTGTTTTGGAAACATAAGGCTTGTCGTGCGACTATTTGCACTTGTCCTGCGATACGCGAATGGTGCGCTCCTTGCTGAAGTTGATTTATCGTAAATATTGATGCCACGAGTCTCCTGTTTACTTTCTGGTACGTTTTGAAAACCGAATTAAAATCGCCTATTTAATACTTTTTTCCATTGCGCAGACGCACGACGGGTTGCATTGTATGCTAAAGTTCTAGCATTATACTCCCCATGACTACATGGTAAACGTCCTTACTGTATGTGAGTGGAAATTATCTGGAAAGTGGGAAGTATTTACTGTCACAATACAATATACGATGAAAGAAATTTATGTAACTATCGTTTGCAATGTTTATAAACGAAAATATAAACATAAATTCCATCATCTACAATTAGAAATAGAAATGTTTTACCAAAACTTTATATTTTCGTTTATAAATCATCAAAATGAAAATAAAAGTATTGATCAGTCACTAATTTCAAAAGAAAAAGCCATAATTGAAAACAAATTTGACTTTTTCCTTTACAAAAGTTCCAAACGGCAGTTACATGGAAATTGTTCAATGCAATTCAATGCAACTCTTTTTAATCTTCAACAAGCTAATCTGAACAGAACAAGCTTTTCAAGAACTCACCTTTATTATCCTTGATGTAATGAAAATATCACGAAGGAATAGTAGAAATCATTATAACTCACAATCACATAACCTCACTCATCTCACGCGTTATTTACATGTCCACCATGTTCGTATCTTCCGATGTTCCCCTTCTACCGCACAGTCATCAACGCAGACGCCACCTAGGGGAAATAGAAATCACTAAAGCTCGTTCAGAATTTGCCCTAAAGACTTGACCTAGTGTGGATGAGTTAGAGCACGCCGCGGATTTTCTGCAAAGGGCTCTGACTACATTATATGAGAACAATTGCCTTACAAACACAATTAAGTCTAGGAAGGGAGCAGAATGGTGGAACAACCACCTAGAGAGACTCCGTAAAAAACAAGAATGTTGTGCAATTGTGCAAATAGAACTAAATTGCCTTCAGACTGGGACATCTATAAGACGGCCCAGTGTAAATATAATAAAAATATAAAAAAGTATAAGTAGGAAGATTGGAGGGACTTCTGCGAAGAATCGAAGAACATTCCACAAGATCCTAGCGAAAAATCCGGAAGCTCGCCTCTGGCTCATAAGGCTCGACAATGTTGAGTTTGCCGAAGACGAAGAAGCAACGCTGAATCATCTGATGGAAGTTCACTTCCCGGGTTTTCAACGAATCCGGACCGACCAAGAAGAAGAAGGCTGGGGCCAAGAGGTGGAGAGGGTCGACTGGAATTTCGCCTCTGAGGTCGCTGATTACAAGTGGGCTAGTGGGCAGCATGCTTTTCAGGCAGGCTGCTCGGCAGAAACTGCGCTTCATGCTGTTGTGGCAAAATTGGAGCAGCAGTTGGAACAAAAGGGGTATACTGTAGGCACTTTCTTGGATATAGAGGGTGCTTTCAGCAATACTCCTCCAGAAGTAATCTGTCGAGAGGCTCTAAGATGTGGCGTGCCGGATTAGCTTGTATGCTGGATAGAAAGCATGCTACCCCGGAGAAGACTCAAAACCAGATGGACTGAGGGCCTAGTAAGGGGAATAGCTCCACGGGGGGCGTCCTGTCGCCTCTCCTGTGATGCATTGTGGTGGACGGCCTCCTTCGAAGGCTAAATAAAGAGGGGTACTATACTCAGGGATATGCGGATGACTTTGTAATCCTAGTCAGAGGGACTCATCTGGAAACGCTGATGGGTCTTACGAGGTCGTCGCTGCGCATCTTAAAGCTCTTGTGTAATAGCTCAGGACTCTCAGTAAATCCGGAAAAGAGCAACCTGGTCATTTTCACGAAAAATGATAAAGTTCCAAAACTTGACGCTCCTGTATTTTGCGGTGGGGAGTTGACGTTCCCAGATTCAGTTAGATATCTGGAAGTAATCCTAGATAGCAAGCTGAACTGGGCAAAGCACCTGGAAACCCAATGCCGGACGTTTATCATGACTTTTTGGATGTGCAGGAAAGCCCTTGGGTTGATGTGGGGTCTAGGGCCTAAAATGCTTGCATGGCTCTACTCTGCTGTCCTAAAACCCAGTCTCCCACATGCGGCCGTGGTCTGGTGGCCACGAGCGAAACGTAAAACAATACAGGACAGGATGCAAAGATTACAGACGCTAGCATTTAGGGGTTTGGTTGGAGCAATGAGGACTACGCCCACAGCGGCGATAGGATTTATGCTATCTGAGGAACTCCTACATGTCGCGATAAATAACCAATAGAGCGGCACACGCGAAGGGCCGCCTAGCAAGAGAAAAAAGATGGAATCGGGGGTCTAGACACACTAGGCTCCCGAGTGATATTAGCGCATTGCTGATTCTACAGCTAAGGCAAGTTAAAATAACAAAACGCTTCCACTTTTTTAAAGCATTCCGCGTCTGCATCCCAAGCAGGGATCTGTGGGAAGCAAATGGTAACCCTCTCCTCCAAGGGAAACTCTGATTTACAGATGGCTCCAGGGGAGTGGGAGGGTCCGGAGCAGGAATTTATGACAGCAAGAGAGGGAAAGGGATAGGGATCCCACTTGGGCGACATGCTACTGTCTTTCAGGCGGAGGTCCTGGCCGTACTTCGCTGTGCTGAAACACTAATAGAAGCAAACGCTGCTGGCAAACAGATTATGATCTCTTCGGACAGCCAAGCGACACTAACTGCAATAGGGAAACAAGACATAACATCAGAACTGGTTTGGGAATGCAAAAAGGCAATAAACCAACTTGCAGAACCAGTTGGAAAACCGCGGCGCAGCAAGTAAATACATAGGACCAGAATCGGTACTGGGAATAGCGTGTTGCTGTATCGGTATGGCCATTAAAAGGTGGATCCGAACAAAACACTGGGAATACTGGGAACAAATCCAGGGTTGCCGTCAGGCGAGATCCAGCCTGGGTTATACCTATAGGATAGACAGAGCCAGGAAATTGTGGGTTTACCCAAGAAAAATATTAGGACAGTGGTACGGATCCTAACTGGGCACAACCACTTAAACTATTATATGCACAAAATGGGGTATAACACCACGACAGAGTGCAGGAGATGCGGCAGGGATGACGAAACATCCGTGCATGTATTATGCCAGTGCCCGGCATTAGCTAGGCTCAGGGAACAGACCCTCGGGGCCTATTTTATGGGACCAGAGGAAATTACAACGCGATCAGTAGTCGACATACTAGGTTTCGTCAAGAGGTCTGAGGTCAACTGCTGGGAGCGAATAAGTAAGGGTGTAGCACAATGGGCTTTATAGCTTGAGCGCCAGGGGAGCTCTCCATCGGCTCGTCGCCCGTTTTACAACTAACTAACTAACTAATTTCTCTCAGCTGTCTTTAATCAGCTAACAATAGGAATGTGGGTGAGGCATGACAGGCAGGGCTCTAAGCGGGCGTGTATTTAGCCTTTTAGATCATGTGGTTAAAATATAACATAAAAAAATTCATCCTTCTGGGAGAAAAGTTGTAATTTGTAATACATGGACTAAAAATCAAGCGCTAGGAAGCGCCTTAAGGGGTTGTACTCGTACAAGTAGGCTTATTAGGAGCAGAACACTGTGTGTATAAAAAGGTGTGTAAAGAGTAGTGTAGTGATGTAACAGTTCTAGAACAGAAAAGAGCAGGTTCTGTAACTGGTTAAGAAGGGGATTAGACCAGCGGTCGAGTAATCTCGTCCCTAAATGGATGCAGGAGTTCTGTAACGCTGTTACAGAACCATGTTCAGTCAGAGATCTGTAAAAATTCTGAAACACCATTATATGTTGAAAAATATTTTTAGAACAATATAGAAATAGGGTTACAGAGTAAGCATGTTCTGTAATAGTGCCGTAACACATATGTAACAGTGTTATGATGTAAATTAGTTCTGTGATCGTTCTGCAACAATTCTAGAACAGCGTTATGTCAAACAATATTTTTAGAACAATTTAGGAACAGGGTTGCATAGTACCATTGTTCTGCAATGGTGCTGTAATACATATGTAACAGTGTTACGATGTAAATTTGTTCTGTGATCGTTCTGTAACAATTCTGGAACAGCGCTATATGTCAAATAATATTTTTAGAACAATTTACAAACAGGGTTACAGAGTAACATTGTTCTGTAATAGTACCGTAACACATATCCCAGATAATATGTTTGCGCAGTAACGGCACAGTGTCTGCAGGCGCTGTGCAGGTACGTCTGCAGGCCGCCACAGCAGAACGTAAGACGGATGCGGGAACAACAATGTGATTCTCGGCTGCGCGTTACGTGCTGCACGCATGTCATCATTCAAGCGGCAACTTCAAATTGACCCTACTGAAAATTTGCGGTCGTAATTGCGACCGCATTTGCTGGCGCGAATAAGAAACAGTATATGCGACCGTATTTGTGGTCGCATTTACGGCCGCATTTCAAAATATTATAAACCGCTAACAAATTTGCGTTGATTTAATTTTTATGGTCTGAGATGTAATTAAATAAACACAACCGTTAATATTTATCAATTCAAGAACAACGTTTATTGATATACGTGGTAAAATTGTTCGCAGAAAATTTTCAAAGTACACAAGTGGTATGTTTCACAGAAATAGATACTATTATGTGATGCATGACATTTTTAAATTGATGATTATTGATATTATTATTAATTTGAATAAATTGGCCTGAACATGTGTTTATTATGCAGACAAGAAAATATTTTTGAACAAATCGTACAGCAAATTTATCTAAAGATATTACTGCTGAAGGATAGCTGGTTAAAAATAGTATTTTTCGATGGAAGTGCGCGATTATGGCAATCACCGCACGAGTGGGAGGGCGCAACAGGAACCTGAAGTACAAGTCGACGTGAACCGAAGATGAACCGAAGGGTGAGTGTTGTGCTCTCCATTTTTTCTCGCTTTGGTGCCTATAGATGGTGTGCGAAAGGGCTCTTTCGTGGAAGTGTTGCAAACAATATATTATTTTTAAATGTTTTTGTTTATCGGAAAGAATGGTGCGCGGCTGGGAAGCCGGTATGAAGAATATTTTCGTTAAAAAAGTAATTACTATCGTTGCAAAATAAATAAAATTTCGATCGGTGATGATTTCTGCTAAAGAATCAATTTTGTATAAGTTCAATTTTTTCTCTCTGCAGTTACGTGCAATTAATTGGCGTATGCTAGTCAACATTTTCATTGAAAATAATTTTTCAGGTAATAATATTTAAAGTCCAATTAATAAATTATTCCCACTGTCTGCTATTACGGAATTTTCCATTATAATAGCCCCAGCCCTGTGCCTGACCGGTTAGTCTTACAAAAAATTCGCGATACTAAACAGTGCCTTAATTATGAATCATGATGACTAAAAATGATTAAGATCATTAATATTGATTATTATATACCAATTAATTGTCGACGACTTTCGCAATTACAATCATTGCCTGTTATCCGCGATTAATAATACGCACTTTTCGCCGAAAACCATACGCTCTCAGTACGTTACATTTTTCTTTGTCGCGATTTTGAATTCCAGAGTTTGTTATTTTTGACCTACCCTAATATATATCTACGCGGATAGGATATCATAACAGCATTACGTCTATTTATGTATAATTACAGGTACATTGCTTAGCGCAAATTTTTCTGAATGGAGTTCTTATAACGATCAGTCGTTTTATCACTGTTTCAGTTTTTGTAATAAAGCTGTAAGTGTGAAATAGAAAACTTATCTAAATACGTTATTCTGTTGACAATGATTATATTTGAGCGACCAAATTCAATAAAAGAAATATAGAAACTTTTGCCTGAGAGTGGGGATGCCTCTGGTCACTTGGAATTCAATGACGTTCATTGGCCTCCACTTGAAGGCGAGTTCGGGAAAATGAAAGAAAGGACCTTAATTGTAAGGAACGTTTATGTACTGTTGAATTTTTACTACTACAAAACAAATTTTCCAAAACTTATTTTTTTTTTACTTATAAAAATTCATTAGTACATACACGTTCCTTGGTCCCTTTTCTTTACTTTCCTAAACCTATCAGTCGATAATGTAGGGACAGGGTAAGTGTCACATGCCCTTAATAAATATACATTCCCTAAAAAGACGAACTTATGAAAATCTAATTAAAATTACTAGCTATTCAGTCACGGCGTACTTTTCGTGCATCATGGAGCGATCGAAGAGGTAGTCGATATATAGGAATAATTTCACAAATTTGATACCTTTGAATAGGCTTTACATGTACAAGATGCTAATTTTAATTTCAGCTATACTTAGTTTCGGAACAGTCAACTACTTTCTGTAGTTGCACAAATCACTGATCGAATTTTAATGAATTGATATTCCGTATTTGCAAAATCTCGAAGACATTGATTTTATCCTTGTAATAACTGAAAAATAGTAGTGATTTGCACTGCGAATATATACTCAACTTCTCCCAACCGCAGGAATACACAAATTTGATTTCTTTCATTCGTATTTATAGAGCAAAGATCATTCCTCCAGGTTGTTACTTTTTGAAGAACTGCACAGAGGTTGGGATGAGCGTTAACAGTTGAAAGAAATTTGGCAATCATGTACTCTTGCCCAGGTCATTCGCTCACTAGATACTATTGAATCTGAATATAAGTACCATTCGTGAGTTTAGCAAAAATATTATTTGGTCGATCATCATTACTCCTTTCTTTTGAGTAGATACAATGACCTTTAATCATTCTTGTATAAGAAAATGTATCTTCGGGCAATTGGAGTTAATCAATCCATCTTCTTTTTGCGACTTTAGCAGCACCGAAATATCTCACATAATTAACTTTTAAAGTTTTTTTTTGTATATTTCGTCTCTTTAGATTAAAGGAGTATGCTAACATCGTTTCCGAAGCGTCAGGAAGAATATGCTTGTTTAAAATAATTTCACAATGCAGCATAGACAAATGTCGACAAGTCTGATTGGAAATCCCTTTAGCAGACTTAATCATTCGGAGTAATTTACTGTGAGTTGTTTCAAAAGGTTAAGCTGCATAACTCCATGACGGACCCCAATCTTCAAGTGATTTTACCCAATGTAGTAGTTGGTGAACATTGTAGGTCATAGCACCTTTTGTGTAGTATTCTTCAGTGTAAAACATAAACTTCTTTACCAAATATCCCATGTATTCTAATTCAGCTTGAGTAATATAAATTTTTAGGGATATATGCGCTGCTTCAACAAATAATGCCCAATGTTCTACTAGTTTCTTTTCTATAAATATTTTCACAATTGGTAAATTGAAGTACACTGTCCAATCCTCCCATTCTTTTTCTTTCAAATGCGATCTGTCGCTTATTGACCGCGTTAAACGTATAATTTGGTGTGGTATCTAAATGATGTCCAGAAGTTTGTCAATTTTTTTCATTCCAGCAAAAGATAAGGTGCTCGACATTGCTGAAAGCTTGTTGTCAAACCAATAGTCTGCAAATTGCAGCGCGATTCCCAATCGTCCGAAGTGCATGTCATCGGGTACGAATCCAACTACGATGTCGAATTTCTTTAAATTTATTAATGATGATACGCGCTTAACACCAAACGTACAGTCACGATCTGAAGAATTGTTATCAGGTTTCGTAGGATTTAAAGAATTAACCGGATTCATAGGATTAGCCATCTGCTGATGTGTTCCGGAAGTACTAGGATCGGCAGGATTAAAAAATTCTACAGACATAGAATTAATTTTATTCGCAGGACTTGATTCTTGCAGCTGTATTCTAGATTTATGATCTGAAACGTCTTCAGACAATGGATTGGCAGAATCCGAAGGATACCAGTAAACTCATATATCCCAGCTTTTTTTTCTTTAGTTCGCTGATTAGGGGGAGGAATTACAATAGGATACTTCACGCAAACACCGGTATTTTAGGTATTTAGGTATTTTAGGCATTGGGTACCAGTTTGCCATAGAATTGATGTCTTTGACGAACGCTTGAAGAAAAACATTTATGTCCGGTTTGCCTTTCCCAAACCACAAGGCAAGAAAATTCGTGTTTTGGCCAGCAAATTTAACAATTTGGTAGAAAATTTTCCTATTTGGTGGAGAATTGATGTATTTGGTTGAAAATTCGTCTTTTTCGATAGAATATTTATCTTCTGAGTTGAAAAATCATTTGTTTGGTGGAAAATTCAACTATTTGGTTAAAAATTGATATATTTTGTTAAAAATTTGTCATTTTTTTATTTATAAATTTATAAATTAATCTATTTTAGTTGAGGATTCTAGTATTTTGTTGAAAATTTGTTTTTGTTGGTTAAATCCAACTGTTTTATATTTTTAATTAAAATCTTTTTTTGTTGAAATATCAACTAGTATTATATTTTTCGTTGAAAATTCATCTGTTTAGGTTGAAAATTCTACTCATTGGTTGAAAGATGAATTAATTAATTAAAAGTTAATTTTTTTGGTTGAAAATTCATCATTTCAGTTGAAAATTCATTTTTTTTAGATTAATTTTTTTAACGTAATATTCAAATTTTTCGTTGAAAAATCAACCGATTAGTTATAAATGAACCTTTTTGTTGATTTTTTTTATTTTTTTTGAAAATTAATTCTCTTTAAGAAAAATGTAAGTACTCCAATTTGGTTGAAAATGGATCTTTTCTGGTAGAAAATAAATCTTCTTGTTTGAAAATTCAACTATTTTTTTTAACATTCATCTTCCTGCTTTTAAAATTCATCTCTTTTTACAGAAAATTCACCATTTTTGTTTGCAAAATGCAACTGTCTGAATAAAAATTAACTGCATGGTAGAAAATTTGTGTTTTCGGCTCGCGAATTCAACCATTTGTTAGAAAATTTAAAAATTTGGTTAAAAATGTATGCCTTTTGTCGAAAATTCATTGTTTTTTTTGTTCAAAATTAATTCATTTATCCGAAAACTTTACTATTATATTTTTGATTGCAATTTTTTTCAGTAGAAACTTTAACTATTTGTTTGGAAATTCATTTTTCTGGTTTGAAAATTCATCTCTTTCTGTAAAAATTTATTTGTTGCTGAAAATTCACCTGTTTTTTAGAAAATTCGTGTTTTGGCCAGCAAATTTAACAATTTGGTAGAAAATTTTCCTATTTGGTGGAGAATTGATGTATTTTGTTATAAATTCGTCTTTTTCGGTAGAATATTTATATTCGGAGTTGAAAAATAATTTTTTTGGTAGAAAATTCAACTATTTGGTTAAGAAATTGATATATTTTGTTAAAAATTTGTCATTTTTGGTAGAAAATCTAGCTTTTCGGTCATCGTTTTTGGTTAAAACTGCAACTGTTTGGTTATAAATTAATCTATTTTAGTTGAGGATTCTAGTATTTTGTTGAAAATTCGTTTTTGTTGGTTAAATCGAACTGTTTTCTATTTTTAATTAAAATCTTTTTTGTTGAAATATCAACTAGTATTATATTTTTCGTTAAAACTTCATCTGTTTAGGTTGAAAATTCTACTCATTGGTTGAAAGATGAATTAATTAATTAAAGGTTCATTTTTTTGGGTTAAATATTCATAATTTTAGTTGCAAATTCATTTTTTTAGATTAATTTTTTTAACGTAATATTTAACTTTTTCGTTGAAAAATCAACTGATTGGTTACAAATGAACTTTTTCGTTGATTTTTTTTTAAATAATTCTCTTTAATAAAAATTTAACTACTCCAATTTGGTTAAAAATGGATCTTTTCTGATAGAAAATAAATCTTCTGGGTTGAAAATTCAACTATTTATTGAAAAATGTATGTATTTTGTTAAGAATTCAATTTTTATGGTAAAAAATTAATTGTCTTAGTCGAAAATTCATCTTTTTGGTTGAAAGTTGAACTATTTGGTTGAAAATTTAATTATTTGGATGAAAATTAAACTGCTTTGTTGAAAGTTCATCCGTTAGGCTTGAAAATTTAACATTTTGGATGAAATTGTTTTTCCTTATTGACTGAAAAATCTTTCTACTTTGAAAATTCGTCTTCTTAATTTGAAAATTCATCTCTTTTGGAAGAAAGTTAATCATTTTTGGTTAAAAATGCAACTGTTCGGTTGAAGATTCAACTATTTTGTTAGAAATTCGTCTTTTTTAGTTCAATTCAACTGTTTTTTATTTAAAATGAAAACATATTCTTAATTGATTGGAAAAGTAAAGAAATAGTGGCATCGGCAAACAATTGTAATAAAATAGTGACTTTAGTTTCATTTTTTCAACATTGTAGCAAAATAGTGTAATCATTAAAAAAAAGGGTCAAATAGTGCGATATTTCACGAAGATCTGACTTCTAATACTCAAAATTTATTATAATTAAATTTATTATCATGTTTTTCTTCTTCTTTAAAAGTTGGACAAGTACCATTGCATAGAACAGTTTATTTTTTATTTTACCGGGAACTGAATTTTTACCGGCTCATTCAATTTTACGACTTTTTTTACACCTGAAGTTACTAAATCGCGAAAATTGGCACGAATGGGAAACAAAAATAGGATTGATATAATACATATCATTACGTCAACAACCAGAGTCATGATGCAATTTGAAGATCTCGAATCCTGCTAGAGGGAAAAATTCATTTGAGAAGGTCTTTGTCGACCGAAAGCCTTGAAAAAACCGCATCCTCAATCTAATAATTATTGATGATGACCATTCGCGAGACCCTGAACCTGAACCTCTCCGATTCGAATACGAAACTCAAAGAGTTATACCTGAAAACAAATTTGCATATATAATAAAAAAAGGATTAAATTGAAACAGGGTGGTTGTTTTAGTAAAAGAAAAAATTCCCGGTCATTTCCTGGGTTTTACCCGGTTCGCAAACATTTTTTACGGTCAATGAAATTAAAAAATTCTAACTCTTAGAGCTAACAATTTTTTACTTTGAAGTAATAAAAACTGAACTGCAAGTTGAAGCACTCAAAGTGGAACTCTTGAATTTTAAACTAAAAAATTAAAGTTTATAAATTTTTCTATTCCAAATTTTTGTATTTAAACGTTCAATAATAAAAAATGTAAATCCACGTGAGTTTTTGCAATGCTCTAAACTAAAAAAGGAATCAATAAATTTGGAAGTTTTTGAAAATTATATCATTTTAAGAAATTTTACCAAAAAAAATTGTAACTGAACATTTTTTAAATTAGAAGTTATTTTAATTTTAAGCAGGGTGTCTAGCGTTTCTGCGAAAAAAAATCCCAGGACTTTTCTAGGAGAAAAATATAAATTTTTCAAGGTACTTTTTTACAGTGAAAAAAATACTTTTCACGAAACATTGCAGAAATGGTCAGTCTAGTCGCTAGAATCGAAAATATTTCAAAGTTTCTGATTTTTTCAACTTAACAACAATTTAATGACATTTATTAAATACAATCATTTTTTGCGGTTAATATAATCAAATCGTGTTCAGTTACGTATGTAATGAGCTTATTCTGATTAAAATTGCTTGAAATTTGACTGAGTAATCGAATTTTAAGCTAATTTAAGATTAATTTTCAATCAAATACATAATTAATTTTTCAAGAAAATAGTAGAATTTTTAACCAAATAGTTGAATTTTCAACCAAATGATCGAATCTGAAACAAAAAAGTTCAAACTTCAACCAAAAACAGTTGCATTTTCAAAGAAGATAATTGAATTATTTAGAAGACAGTTTAATTCTTAAAAAAAAATCCAAAAGAACGAATTTTCTGTTCAAATAGACAAATGTATATTGAAACAAAAAATATTAAACTTCGACCAAAAACAATTAAATTTTCAACATAATAACAACCAAATAGTTTAACTTTCAACCTACAAAGATGAATTCTTAACCAAAATGACGAACTTTCAACGAAGAAAATGAATTAGCTACTAAAAAAGATAAATTTTCAGTAAAATACATTAACTTTCAAATAAATAGTTGAATTTTCAACTGAAAAAGATAAATTTTCAGTAAAAAACATTCAACAAAATAGTTGAATTTTCAACTAGTGATGAATTCTCAACTAAAATGATGAATATGAAATTCTGCGGGTCGAATTTTCAACTCGAAAATAATCATTTTCTAACAAAAAGACGAATTTTTAACAAAATGACTTTTTCAATCAAAGAGATGAACCCTCAAAACACACAAAAATTTTAACAGAGTGTTTTAACTTTTACCCAAGTAGTTGAATTATCAATTAAAATAAAAAAATCAATTTTCAGCCAAAAAATGAAATAGTTACATTTTTAGTTTTAAAAATTCATTTTCTAACAAAGAATATTAGATTCCAACAAAGTAGTTAAATGATCAACCAACGAGATGAATTTTCAACAAAAATGATGAATGCTCCATTGGAATAGTTAAATTCTTAATTTAAAAAATTAATTTTCAACTGAGAAAAAAAGAATTTTCAACCAAAAAGATGAATTTTCAACTAAAATGATGAATTTTTAACAATAAAAAAATTATTTTTTAATAAAGTGGTTCAACCTTCACACAAATAATTGAATTTTCAACCAAGAATGATGAATTCTCAACGAATAATGTAACAGTAGATATTTCTAATAAAAAGTATGACTTTTGAATAAAAATTGATGAATTTGCAACCAAATAATCAAATCCTTAACTAAAAGTATAGTCCTCAAACTTTTCTAAGTTTTTTCAGGTAAAAAAAAATCAAGGAATTTGTTTTCATTAATTAATTTTTCAAAATAAAAAATAGTTTTCAATTTTCCCAGGAATCTCAGAATTTTTTTAAATTCTTTTGATACCTTTCACAATTCTTAAAAAGCTTTTAAATTTTTTGTTCAAAATCGACAAAACATTTTCATTTTGTTTTAAATTATATGAAATCACTCCAAGTTTCAAATTAATTTTGAAGCTTTTCAAAACTTCTAAATATCTTTTCAACTTACTCGAATTTGTTCTAAATTAGTAAGTGTTTAATTGTGACCTATACAAAAAAAATTTAACAATTTCACTAACAAATTACATTTTTTTTTAATAGGACAATTAAGATTGCAACGTTCTAAGTTTAAATTTAGCTCTTTGAAATTTAAACAATTCAAAGCTTTCTATTTCAAACAATTCAGTTTTAAATTGTTTAGTTTTGAATATTAGATTTATAATTGCTCGTTCTAAATGAAAAGTCAAATATTGCTAATAATTAAATAATTGTTCTTTTTCTGTATTAATTTTTTTTTAACTAAATGGGCTAAAAATGAATTTTTTTAGACTGAAACAATATTTGAATACAGTTTGAAATTGATTAAAAGAGTTTAATTACGAATCGATTAATTTTAAGTTATTTTTAAATTGAAAATAGTTTAGAAAGTTCCAATCGAGAATTTACAATTGTTCAACTACTGAGACTTTCGAATTGATACAGTTCAATTTTTCTTTTCTTTTTTTAATTCTTAAAAAAGTATAGTTCAATTTCAAAAATCAGTAATTAATTTTTATTTATATTTGATCAACTAAATACGTTTTTCTACCAAAAAAAAATCAATTTCAAACGCTTTTAATTTTTAATGCTTTAAGTCTCCAAAAATTGCATTGTAAAATTCTTTAAATTCAAAATTTTAGAAAGATTCTAGAATCGGGCATTGTAAACTAAATGATATCATAATTGAAAAAGTTAACAATTGAACTTAAAATTTGAAGAAAGTTGAATTTAAATTTGTAAATTATTTCTCAAAAAAGAAAAAGATACATTATTTTAAATTGCATTATATCATCTTGTGATATGAAATTTGTGATATTTTAAGTGAGTAGAATTTTCTTCTAAAAATTCGTAAAATTCCCGGTCAAAAAATAAATTCACTCTCATTTCTTGGTTTTCCTGATCTCAACAAATTCCTGGCCATTTCCCGGTCCCCTGTGAAATGAAATATATAAATCAGTATAAAAAATAGTATAAAATCCATTCGTTTTTTTATTGCTTTGAAAGAAAATGCACTCAAAGCAGTACAAAAATAAAGATTTGTGATTAGAGGAACGAAAATAAAATTCAAGTAAATTGAGTCTATGTGTGCTGATTATAAGTAGTACGGAAAGCCCCTGATTATATCCGACTGGTTGAAAACATGACACGGTTCCATGCATCGATCCTATTTCTCTGAACATAATATTGCACTACAAAGTAGAAGTTGCAGTTTCAGCAGTGAAATACATTTTACAAACAGGACAAATAATTGCAAAAATTTCTATTTAATCAATAAAGTTTCCGGTTCTTTCAAGCTAAGGAAATAAAAAAAAAATAGTTTTCGAAAAAGAATTTTCCTTCCAGGCATCTCAAGTTTATAAGGACCTTTAAATCCTTTGAACGCCTTTAAATTCAAAATTGCTGTTGTCAAATATCAACAGTGTTCAATATTTTAAAACAGTTCAAAATTAAATTTCGAATGTTTAAAAAAATAGAATACTGATTTCTAAACACAGATGCATCTAATTGGAAGAAGATAATCGACTGATTAATAAAATTCCCGAATAATAAAATACCCGAATTATAAAATTCCCGAATAATAAAATTCCCGACAGTTTATAATATTACCGAATTTGAAAATTCACGAGTAAAAAAATTCCCGAATTGAAACAGTTAAACAATTTTTTATAAGTATGATTGATTCATTGAAAATAAAATATTAATATTAATAATTTGTATTTGAAAAAAATTATTTTTAATGCTTAAAGTTTCTAAAATTATTGTTTGAATTTAAAGTAACAATAATTGAAAAAAAATTTCATCCAGAATAATATTTTTTTTTCAATTATTGTTATTTTAAATTCAAACAATAATTTTAGAAACTTAAAACATTCAAAATATTTTTTTTTATAAAAATATTTCATTATTATATTTTTAATAAATGAATAAATATTTATAAAAACAATTTAATTTTTTTAATTCGGGAATTTTACAGTGCCAGGAATTTTATTTTTCGGGATTTTTCAGTCGTCCCTTTATTATTCGGGAATTTTTCAATTCGGGAATTTTATTATTCAGGAATTTCACAGTGTCGGAAATTTTATTTTTCGGGATTTTTCAGTCGTCCCTTTGCCGGAAACGACTAAAAAATCCCGAAAAATGAAATTCCCTACACTGCAAAATTTCCTAATTGGAAAATTCCTGATTAGAAAAATTACCGAATAATGAATTTCCGAATTGAAGAATTGAAAAATGCACGAATAATAAAATTCGCGAACAATTTTCAATATTACAGAGTTGGGCAATTCCCGAATAATAAAATTCCCGACAGTTTATAATATTACCGAACTCAAAAATTCCCGAATTTATACAATTAAACAATTTTTTATAAATATGATTGATTTATTAAAAATAAAATATTAATAATTTTTATTTTAAAACAATTATTTTTTATGCTTTAAGTTTCAAAAATTATTATTTGAATTTAAAATAACAATCATTGAAAAAAATGACATGCAGAATTATATTTTTTTTCAATTACTGTTATTTTAAATTCAAACATTAATTTTAGAATCTTTAAACATTAAAGAAAATGTTTTTGATAAAAATAATTTATTATTATATTTTTAATAAATGAATAAATATTTATAACAAAAATTAAATTTTTTAAATTCGGGAATTTTACAGTGACAGTGCCGGGAATTTTATTTTTCGGGATTTTTCAGTCGTCCCTTCATTATTCGGGAATTTTCCAATTCGGGAATCTTATTATTCGGGAATTTTATTATTCAGGAATTTCACAGTGTCGGGAATTTTATTTTTCGGGATTTTTCAGTCGTCCCGTAAATTGTTAATGATTCATTAACAAAAAAGGCAACAATTCTGTTCTTAATTTTTTGACCAAATGTTTAACAAATGACAAAAAGATTCTATTCATAACCCCTTGATAAAATTTATTTCTAAATGTTTCTAAACATTATTGACAAAAGAGAAAATTTTTATTCGAAATTTTGTTTAATATAAGGAAATAATTTTGTTCTTGTATCATTTTAATTATTTAAGGAACGGAACACTCACACGAGACTTTGCAATATATTTCGACTTAAAGTCTCGGAAAGTGTTTCATAGTGAATGTAATATGATACTTATTTACATTTTTTTTAAAAGAGGATCTTATTCACCAATTATTCTCCTATTTTGGTGAAAATCACCCTTTTCACGCATTTTATGGACTATCCCTTTTCGAACTACTTGTCAGACTTTGATTTCGCAAATCTTTTGCATCGTCAATGTTTTTGGTAAGACATTATTTTTAGTAAGAAAGCTTTCCAGTTGAACCTGACAGTTTAAGAAATAATAATTCTCATAAAATATCTATTCTTTCTCTATCTAATCCCAAGCGGATTTTTTTCTAAATTAATGGTCCTACACGATAATTCAAAATTCTACTTTGCTGCCATCGCCTCATTACCCAGATGGAACTCTCAGCCTCGAAGTATTCGATAAATTGATCTGAGCGCCTCCGACGAAATGTATCATTTTAGCTTTTCGAAGAACGAAACATCCACACGAGAATTTGCAATATATTTCAATTTAAACTCATAGAAAGTGTTTTATTATGAATGTAATATGATACCTATTTAAATTAATTTTCCAAAAGGACATTATTCTTCTATTTTCGTGAAAAATCACCCTTTTTACGTGTTTTATATACTACCCCTCTTCGAACTACTTGTCAGACTTTGATTTCGAAAATCTTTCGCATCGTAAATGTTTTTGGTGAGACATTATTTTTTAGTAAGAAAGCTTCCTTAATTGAACCTGAAAGTTTCAGAAATAATAATTTACATAAAATGTCTACTCTTTTTTTTCCATCTAATCGCGAGTGGATTCTCTCCTAAATGAATGGCCCTACACGTTAATTCAGAATCCTGCTTTGCTGTCAAGGCCTCATTACCCAGATAGAACTTTAGGCTTTGAAGCTTTCGATCAATTTTTCTGAGCGCCTCTGATGAAAGGTATCATTTTGATTGTTTAAGGACCATAACACTGACACGAGACTTTGCAATATATTTCTACTTGAGGTCTTAGAACATTTTTAATGTTGAATGTAATATGATACCTACTCACATTCATCTTTTTTAAAGTATCTTATTCCCTATTATTCTTATATTTTCGTGTAAAATCACCCTTTCTCCATAATTTATGGACTACCCCGTAGATATCTTTTCGAACTACTTGGCAAACTTTGACTTCGCAAATATTTTGCATCGTAGATGTTTATGGTGAGATTTTATTTTTTGTAAAAAAGCTTTCCTAATTGAACCTGGCAGTTTCAGAAATAATAATTTACATCAAATGTCCACTCTTTCTTTATCTCATTCCAAGCGGATTCTTTCACAAATTAATATTCTCACACGATAATTCAGAATTATACTTAGCTGTCAACGCCTCATTACCCAGATGGAACTCTCGGCCTCGAAGCTTTCGATCAATTTTTCTGAGCGTCTCCGACGAAATGTATCGTTTTAATTTTTTAAGGAATGGAACACCCACACGAGACTTTGCAATATATTATGACTTCAAGCTTTAGAAAGTGTTATATATAATAAATGTAATATGATACCTATTTAAATTAATTTTTCTAATGGACTTTATTCTCCTATTATTTTCCTATTTTCGTATCACCATTTTTTTGTAGTTTTTGGACTACCTCTTAAGTATATTTCCGAACTCTTTTGTATCGTAGATGTTTTTGGTAAGATATTATATTTTAGTAATAAAGCTTTCCTAACTGAACCTGACAGTTTTAGAAATAATAATTTACATAAAATGTCTACTCTTACTCTATCTAATCCCAGGCGGATTCTTTTCTAAATGAATGGTCCCACACGATAATTCAGAATTCTACTTTGCTGTCAACGCCTGATTACTCTGATGGAACTCTCGGCCTCGAAGCTTTCGATCAAGTTTTCTGAGAGCCTCCGACTAAGGTATCATTTTAGCTTTTTGAGGAACGGAACACCCACACGAGACTTTTTATATATATCCACTTGAGTCCTCAGAAAATGTTTCATATTGAATGTAATATGATACCTATTCACATTAATTTTTTTTAAAGGATCTTATTTACCAATTATTCTCCTATTTCGTGAAAAATCACCCTTTTTCTGTAGCTTGTGGACTACCCCTTGGGTTTATTTTGTAACTACTTGAAAAACTTTGATTGCGCAAATCTTTTGTATCATGGATGTTTCTCGTGAGATATTATTGTTTAGTAATCTTTCCTAATTGAAACTGAAAGTATTAGAAATAATAATTTACATAAAATATCTGCTCTTTCTCGATCTAGTCCCAAGCGGAGTCTTTTCTAAATAAATGGACCCAAACGATAATTTAAAATTCTACTTTGCTGTCAACGCCTCATTACCCAGATGGAACTCTCAGCTTCGAAGCTTTCGATCAATTTTTCTGAGCGCCTCTGACGAAATGTATCATTTTAACGTTTTAAGGAACAGAACACCCACACGAGACTTTGCTATATGTTTCGACTTCAAGTCTTATAACGTGTTTCGTATTAACTGTAATATGATACCTATTAACATTAATTTTTTAATAGGATTTTATTCCTTAATATTCTGCTAATTTCGTATAAAATCACCCTTTTTCCATAATTTATGGACTACCCCGTAGATATCTTTTCGAACTACTTGGAAAACTTCGACTTCGCAAATATTTTGCATCATAGATGTTCATAGTGAGATATTATTTTTTGTGAAAGAGCTTTCCTCATTGAACCTGGCAGTTTCAGAAATAAATATTTACATTAAATGTCCACTCTTTCTTTATCTCATTCTAAGCAGATTCTTTCCTAAATTAATATTCCCACACGATAATTCAGAATTCTACTTAGCTGTCAACGCCTCATTACCCAGATGGAACTCTCGGCCTCGAAGCTTTCGATCAATTTTTCTGAGCGTCTCCGACGAAATGTATCGTTTTAATTTTTTAAGGAATGGAACACCCACACGAGACTTTGCAATATATTATGACTTCAAGCTTTAGAAAGTGTTATATATAATAAATGTAATATGATACCTATTTAAATTAATTTTTCTAATGGACTTTATTCTCCTATTATTTTCCTATTTTCGTATCACCATTTTTTTGTAGTTTTTGGACTACCTCTTAAGTATATTTCCGAACTCTTTTGTATCGTAGATGTTTTTGGTAAGATATTATATTTTAGTAATAAAGCTTTCCTAACTGAACCTGACAGTTTTAGAAATAATAATTTACATAAAATGTCTACTCTTACTCTATCTAATCCCAGGCGGATTCTTTTCTAAATGAATGGTCCCACACGATAATTCAGAATTCTACTTTGCTGTCAACGCCTGATTACTCTGATGGAACTCTCGGCCTCGAAGCTTTCGATCAAGTTTTCTGAGAGCCTCCGACTAAGGTATCATTTTAGCTTTTTGAGGAACGGAACACCCACACGAGACTTTTTATATATATCCACTTGAGTCCTCAGAAAATGTTTCATATTGAATGTAATATGATACCTATTCACATTAATTTTTTTTAAAGGATCTTATTTACCAATTATTCTCCTATCTCGTGAAAAATCACCCTTTTTCTGTAGTTTTTGGACTACCCCTTAGGTATATTTTGGAACTACTTGAAAAACTTTGATTGCGCAAATCTTTTGTATCATGGATGTTTCTCGTGAGATATTATTGCTTAGTAATCTTTCCTAATTGAAACTGAAAGTATTAGAAATAATAATTTACATAAAATGTCTACTCTTTCTTTATCTCATTCCAAGCGGATTCTTTCCTAAATTAATATTCCCACACGATAATTCAGAATTCTACTTAGCTGTCAATGCCTCATTACCCAGATGGAACTCTCGGCCTCGAAGCTTTCGATCAATTTTTCTGAGCGCTTCTGACGAAAGGTATCATTTTAACTTTTTAAGGAATGGAACACCCACACGAGACTTTGCAATATACTTCGACTTCAAGATTTAGAAAGTGTTATATATAATAAATGTAATATGATACCTATTTAAATTAATTTTTCTAATGGAGTTTATTCTCCTATTATTTTCCTATTTTCGTATCACCATTTTTCCGTAGTTTTTGGACTACCCCTCAAGTATATTTTCGAACTCTTTTGTATCGTAGATATTATTTTTTCGTAATAAAGCTTTCCTAACTGAACCTGACAGTTTTAGAAATAATAATTTACATAAAATTGTGCTCTTCCTCTATCTAATTTCAGGCGGGTTCTTTTCAAAATGAATGGTCCCACACGATAATTCAGAATTCTACTTTGCTGCCAACGCCTGATTACTCTGATAGAACTATCGGCCTCGAAGCTTTCGAACAATTTTTCTGAGAGCCTCCGACGAAGGTATCATTTTAGCTTTTTGAGGAACGGAACACCCACACGAGACTTTGCAATATATTTCGACTTGAAGTCTTAGAAAGTGTTCAATATTGAATGTAATATGATACCTACTTAAATTAATTTTTCTAAAGGACTTTATTCTCCCGTAATTTTCCTATTTTCTTAACACTCTCTTTCCGTAGTTGTTGAACTACCCCTCAGGTATCTTTTCGAACTTTCTCGTACCGTAGATGTTTTTGATGAGATATTATTTTTTAGTAATAAAGTTTTCCTAATTGAACCTGACAGTTTTAGAAACAATAATTTACATTAAATATCTACACTTTCTCTATCTAATCCCAAGCGAATTCTTTTCTAAATTAATTGTCCTACACGACAAGTCAGAATTTTACTTTCCTGTCACCGCCTCATTACCCAGATGGAACTCTCGGGCTCGAAACTTTTGATCAATTTTTCTGAGCGCCTCTGACGAAAGGTTTTATTTTGATTTTTTAAGGAACGGAACACTAACACGAGACTTTGCAATATAGTTCGTCCTACAATTTTAGAAAGTGTTTCATATTGAATGTAATATGATACATATTTACATTAATTTATTTTAAAGGATCTTATTCACCAATTATTCTCCTAATTTTGTGAAAAATCATTCTTTTCACGTATTTTATGGACTATCCCTTTTCGAACTACTTGCCAGACTTTGATTTCGCAAATCTGTTGCATCATGGATGTTTTTGCTGAGATATTATTTATCAGTAAGAAAGCTTTCCCAATTGAAACTGACAGTTTTAGAAATAATAATTTATATTATATATCTACTTTTTCTCTATCTAATCTCAAGCGGATTCTATTCTAAATGAATGGTCCTACACGATAATTTAGAATTCTACTTTGCTGTCAACGCCTCATTACCCAGATGGAACTCTCGGCCTCAAAGCTTTCGATCATTTTTTTTAGCGCCTCTGAAGAAAGGTATCATTTTAACTTTTTGAAAAACGAGCACCTATAGGAGATCTTGCAATATATTGCGACTTGAAGTCTTAGAAAGTGTTTCATATTGAATGTAATACGATACTTATTCACATTATTTTGTTCGAAAGGATTTTATTCGCCTACTATTCTCCTATTATCATGAAAAATGACCCATTCTTTATACTTCATGGACAACTTATCCGATACCTTTCAGAAATACTTGGTAAACTTTGATTTCGCAAATATTTTACATCGTAGATGTTTTTTGTGAGATATTATTTGTTAGTAGGAAAGCTTTCCTAGTTGAATCTGACAGTTTCAGAAATAATAATTCACATAAAATGTCATCTCTTTCTCTATCTAATCCCAAGCGGATTCTCTCCTAAATGAATGGCCCTTCACGTCAATTCAGAATTCTGCTTTCCTGTCAACGCCTCATTATCCAGATGGAACTCCCGGCCTCGAAGCTTTCCATTAAATTTTCTAAACGCTTTTGGCGAAAGGTATCATTTTAACTTTTTAAAAAACGGAACTCCCACACGAGACTTTGTAAGATATTTCGAATTGATGTCATAGAATTTCATATTGAATGTAATATGATTACTATTCACATTACATTGTTCAAAGTATTTTATTCTCCTATTATTCTCTTATTTTCGTGAAAAAGTACCCTTTTCCCATATTTTATGGACGACCTATTAGATATCTTATGGAACTACTGGTCAGACTTTGATTTCTCAAATCTTTTGCGTCGCAGATAATGAATGTAATATGATACCTATTCACATTCCTTATTTCAAAAGGATCTTACTCACGAATTATTCTCCTATTTTTGTGAAAAATCACCCTTTTTCCGTACTTCATGGACTACCCCTTAGATATCTTTTCGAACTACTTGGCAAACTTTTATTTCGCAAATATTTTGCATCGTAGATGTTCTTGGTGATATATTATTTTTCGTAAGAAAGCTTTCCTTTTTGAACCTGACAGTTTTGGAAATAATAATTTACATAAAATGTCTACTCTTACTTTATCTAATCCCAAGCGGATTCTTTTCTAAATGAATGGTCCTACACGATAATTCAGAATTCTACTTTGCTGTCAACGCCTCATTACCCAGATGGAAGTCTCGGCCTCGAAGCTTTCGATCAATTTTTCTGAGCGCCTCTGACGAAAGGTATCATTTTAACTTTTTAAAAAACGGAGCTCCCACACGAAACTTTGTAAGATATTTCGAATTGAAGTCATAGAAAGTATTTCATATTAAATGTAATATGATACCTATTTACATTACTTTCTTCAAAAGGATTTTATTCTCCTATTATTTTCTTATTTTCGTGAGATAGTACCCTTTTCCCATATTTTATGGACGACCTCTTAGATATCTTCTGGAACTACTTATCAGACTTTGATTTTGCAAATCTTCTGCGTCGCAGATAATGAATGTAATATGATACCAATTCACATTCGTTATTTTAAAAGGATCTCACTCTCCAATTATTCTCCTATTTTTGTGAAAAATTACCCTTTCTCCGTACTTTAAGGAATATCCCTTAGATATCTTTTCGAACTACTTAGCAAACTTTGAGGTCACAAATCTTTTGCATCGTATATATTTTTGGTGAGATATTTTTTTTCGTAAGGAAGCTTTCCTAATTGAACCTGACAGTTTTAAAAATAATAATTTACATAAAACATCTACTTTTTCTCTATTTAATCCCAAGCGGATTCTTTTCGAAATGAATGGTCCTAACTAAACGATAATTCAGAATTCTACTTTGCTGTCAACGCCTCATTACCCAGATGGAAGCCTCGGCCTCGAAGCTTTCGATCAATTTTTCTGAGCGCCTCTGACGAAAGGTATCATTTTAACTTTTTAAGGAACTGAACACCGACACGAGACTTTGGACAATACTGATCGGTACCGCGCGGCGTTGCATGGACCGCCGCGGCGGTCCATCCAGCTCATAATTTCTCACCTACGTCCTCATCACTCTCCGAACCGAGCCGTGACCAATCCGGAATAAATATTGCCGATTATTAACTCTGCTCTGGACTGGACGTCTTGAATCTTGAACCCTTCCTTGATGGAGTGAAGAAGTCAAGCTCGCGCGAGAAGCACCTTCGAGATGGTTGAGATGTTAAGTGGGGCCATTAGCGTGCCTAGCTGGACCATTCCGGATGATGGCATTCTTTCTGAGTCAAACGTTCAACCACATATCTCGAACCTCCGAGAATCTCAACTCACCAGGTCACACTTAAGGGTGATTTTACGGAATGGAATTTTGACTGCCTGAGAAGAATTTTTGGTTCTAGGAAGAAACATTCGCTTTTAGAAACAACAAATTGATTCGTTCAACCATTTGGTTAATGAAATTGGTCCTAGAAAGGAAACAAGTTTATTTTCAGCTGAGAGAGATGAATTTTCAACTAAGAGAGATGACTTTTCTACCATAAAGGAGGAATTTTTAGTTTAAAAGAACGAATTTTTCATAAAATAGTTGCATTTTCGACCAAAAAAGATGACTTTAACGAAATTGTTGAATTTTCAACAGAATAATTACACTTTTATTTTATTCGAAATTCTTCTTCTCTGATAGAAAATTAATCTTCTTGTTTGAAAATTCATCTTTTTGAGTGAAAATTTTAATATTTAGTTTAACATCCAACAGTTTTGTTGAAAGTTTATGTTTTTGGCTTGGAAATTCAACATTTTTTATGTCTTTTTTTGTATTGTTTAAAAGATCCATCCTGGTTGATAAATGCGTGTTTTTTATTTGAAAATAGCGTCTTTAGTGCTTTTTTTTTTGTTTTTTTTTGTTTGTTAAAATAGTAGCAAAATAACGTCATCGCTTGAAAAAAAGTTTCAAATAGTGTCAATAGCATATTGAACCCGAGGCCTGAATTTGTAATTTATTGTTCTAAGGGCGGTCACAGTCTAATTTATTTGAAAAAAGTGACCTATTTAAACCGAAAATAGCAGAGAAATTGCCCTACAAAAAACGTTGAATTGAAAATTATTCGAAAGTATTGTAGTTTGAATGCGAAGTTGCCGACAAGCAGATTTCCAAAGAACATCTCGTGAGTGCGAAGCAATAATTTTTAATTCCATGTTTTTTGCAGCAAAACACATTTCTAATCCAAAAAGTGACTTAAAGTAAATATATGCATGAATATTGTGACTAATGCTGTTTTGGATTTTAAAGCATTCCGCAGAATTCAATTCATAAAACTTCAAACAATTAAAGTTAAAATTAAAAAAATTGGAAAAAATTCAACCCTTCAAAAAATTTAATTGATTTTATTAGGTTTGAAATGTTTTTGAAAAACACACAAGGGAATTCAAAAGAATTTGATTAAATGTTGAAGAATTTAAAATGAGTTTAAAACATTTCAAGACGAATTAAACACAAACTGAAAACTTACAAAAATATCTATTGAACTGAAAAGAATTATTGATTTAATTTGAAAGAATTCAGGCAAATTAACAAAATTCTAAAGAGATAATAAAAGAATTCTGAATTAGTGAAGAATAATTCAGGGTGGATTTCAAATGAATTCAAATTAATTGCAAAACATATTTGAAAGTCTGTAAAATCTGTGAAAACCTAGAAAATCCCTCACTTCTTTTGAATCAATTCCTTAATGTACATTAAAATATTATAAAATCCCGTGAAATTGTATGAAATTTCATAATATTTTCTTGAATCCTGGAAAATTTATTAAAATACCTTGAAAGCTTTTAAAATCCATTAGAATCCTTGAGATCTTATGAAATCTCATAAAATTCGTTTAAATATTCTAAAATATATTGAAACCTTGCAAGTCCTTTGAAATAGTTTCATATATTTCGAAGTTCTAAAAAATTCTTTGAACTTCAAGAAAAACGTGTTCATTTCTCTTAAAGTCATTCAAAGCCTTTAAAATTCCCTAAAACCTGACATATATCGTATTAAATCGATCTATATTTTCGAAATTTTATGAAACTCTTTGATACAATGCCCCATGCAAATTTGTTCAAATCTCTTGAAAATGCTTTAGAATCTTTTTAAATAACTCTAAAATATTTTAAATCTTCTGAAACCAATTGAATATTCCTTAGAATCTTTTAAAATACTATCAAAGTTTTCAAATCTTTTAAAATATTTGGAACTCAATTGAAACATTTTAAAGCTCTGAAAAATGCCTTAGATCTTTTAAAATACCATAAAATAATTCAAATCCTATGATTAACATTAAATTACTGAAATCAATTAAAAAATTCAACTACAATTTTTTGAAATTCCTTTTCATTATTGAAATCTCTTGGAAATTTCTTGGAGTCTTTTCAAATTTCTTACATATTTATTTGAAATATTTTAAAATTACTTGAAAGTTGAAATTTTTCAAAGCTTTCAAAAATGCCTTGGAATCTTCTAAAATACTCAGAAATATTTCAAATCCTCTGAAATCAATTAAATTACTGAAATCAATGGGAAATTCCTTGGAATATTTCAGCATACTTTAAAAGTTTTCAAATCCTTAAAACTTTTTTTAAATTCCTTGAAACTTGAAAATTTTTTTAAATGCCTCGAAATTATTTTACATACTCCAAAATATCTAAAACCTTCTGAAATCAATTGAAAATTCCTTGGGTTCTTAAAATTTTGTTAATCTCTTTAAAATTAAATAAAAATGTTAAAAAGAGCCTGAAATATTTCAAATCCTTTGAAATTCCTTAAAATTATTCAAATACAAAAAATTCAATAGAGTCAGTAAATATTTCAAGACCTTTTAAAACTTTAAAAATCGCTTAAAACGTTTAAAAGCTTTTGAAAATGCTTCGGAATCTTTTAAATTACTCTAGAACATTTCAAATCTCCTGAAATTAATTAAATTACTGAAATCAAATGAAAAATCATTGGAATCTTAAAGAAAACTTCGAAAGTTTTCAATTCCTCTAATTTTCTTCAAATTCTGTAAGGTATTCCTAATCTTTAAAAATTTCTTCAAATTATTGAAATAAATAAAAAATTCCTTGAAATACTTCACAATTCCCTTAAATATTTTAAGCTCCTTACAATTTTTTAAAATTCCTTGAAATCATTGACATATCTTTAAAATGCCTTGGATTCTTTTAAAATACACTACAATATGTCCAATCCTTTAAAATTTCTTTAAATTATTGAAATAAAAAAAATTCCTTGGAATCTCATGAAATTGTCTAAAATATTTTCCTAAAGTATATATTCAGTTGAAATCTTTTAAAATCACTCGATATTTTTTATATCCTCTGAAATGCAATTAAATTACTGAAATCAATTGAAAATTCCTTAGAATCAGTTGAAATACCCTAACACATTTCAAATCCTTCAAAATCTTTTGAAATTCATTTAAATCATTTAAATATCTTGTAAAAGCCTTAGATTATTTTAAAACACCCTATAATATTTCCAATCCTTTGGAATTTCTTAAAATTATTGAAATAAATACAATCACTTGAAACTTTTCAAATCTTTCGAAAATGACTCAGAATCTTTAAAAATCATCTGATATCAGTTAAATTATTGACATCAATTGAAAATTCCTTAGAATCTTTTAAAATGCTCAAAGTTTTCCAAACCTTAAAACTTTCGAAAATGCCGTGCAAATTTTTTTAAAGACTCTAAAAGTTTTCAAATTCTCTCACAAAATTTTTAAATCCTTTTGAATGATGTAATCCCTCGAAAGTGTTGAAACAAATACCTACAAAATTCCCTAAAATATTTCCAGTTCTTTAAAATCACTTTAAACTTTTGAGAACTCTGGAAAATTCCTTGTAATCTTTTAAAATTTCCTAAGGATTTATTTTAAATATTTAAAAATCACTCGAAACTTCTTAAAGCTTCCCGAAATACCTTGTAATCTTTTAAGATACTCTCAAATATTTCAAATCCTTTTGAATTAATTAAATTACTAAAATCAGTTGGAAATTCCGTGAAATCTGTTGAAATATCCTGAAATATTTAAAACCCTTTAAAACGTTTTGACATTCATTGAAATCTTTTAAAATCAATTGAAATTGTTTAAATCCTCTGAAATCCTATTATATTAGTTTTTAAACTTCTTTGAAATCCCTTAAAATTATGAAAATCAATTCCTTAAAGTATCGGTGATTTTTTAAATATTTTTAATACAATCCAAACATGCGCAGATAAAGGCGACTTAATTGACATCACTGATTTCAAATGCAGTACCACACACAGACACACACTACTGTTGAGCGGAGAGGATATGAGTGGCCTACAGTAAGCAAGCGTTACCAAAAGCGTTACTCTGGAAAATCGTTAGTATCGTAAATGACAATATCGCTTAGAGATTTTATATTAAGGATAAATTGTACGGATTTTTAATAATGTTTATAGAAAGGATTATCATGAAAATAAATTTCTATAGATTTCGAGACATTTCGATAGATTTCGAGATGATTCGAGAGATTTCGAGATTTTTTCTCGAGAAGATTTATTAAATAGGAAAAGTATTCGACCGTCAGCCTTCGACAGTCTCCTTGGCGAAATAAGAAGAGTAGTTTTGTAATTATTTTTGTCGAAATAATCAACTGTCATTTTCAGAAACATTTGTCGACAAGCTGAAATTCTTACTCACACATTATAAGTTTGCAAATAATTTTTTAGATTTATGAAAAAAAAACAATGCTTTATACTGAAGTTCAGTCCATTCCCGCTACTCGCATGTATTTCAAGGATGGTTAAATAAAGTATTCTTTATGTTCACCATTGAAGCGAAAATTGTCTAGTGCTTTCTTGAAGACATGCGTGAAAATATTTGTTCAGAAACTACCCTTATCGAATTTTGCTGATCAACGGCACTTACATCACTTCAGAAACTCCAGATATTTTAAGTGTCGAAAATCAAAGACGGAAATCTTCAATGAGTTCTAAAAAGTAAAATCTACATCTCTAAACTTAATAATATTTTTTCCAAACCTATACTTATTGATTTTTACTACTTAGCGGCTCTGTAAATATTCAATTATTTCTGGGATCCTGAAGATTTTAATAAGGGCACATATCAACACAGGAGTTCTTCAAAAGTCAATTCTTTATCTCAAAACTTGCTAATAAAAACCAACCTTTTTTACTTTGGCCAGTTGGTGATACTTGAGACATTTCTGAAACTCTTAAGATTTTTATAAGGGTGAAAATGAATAAGAAAATTTTTAGTGAACTTTCAAAAGTAAATTCTACATCTCCAAACTTGATAATATTCTTTCAAAAACTACCCCTATTGATTTTTGTCAGTTGGTGGCCCTTAAAATATTTCTAGGTCTGTGGGGATTTTTCCCCTATTGAAAAACCCTGTACGAGATCCCGTAACTGTTACTGTGCGTGTTCCTTTGCCCGAACTATGACCAGCTCTCGTACAAGAATCGTGACAGGTTCAGCATAAGAAATTGAGACACAAACCTGTACACGAACATGAGCAGGAAGATGCAGGGGACTAGGGAACGTGTGTACGTCCTAATTGCCACGAGTGAACGCTACGGTGCAAAATGGTGGACAAAAGGATCTCGAGCTGGTGGTGAGGGAAAACGAGACCCTGCTGCAAGAACTGGCAGCCGCCAAACAACAAATAGAGGAGTTAAAGTGTGCGAAAGTTCGACGAGCCCAAGAAGCTCAGAGCCAAAGGAGTTTAAGGGAAGCTGCAGCTCAGAGGGAAGCAATAAAAAGGCAGCTAGAACAGGCGAGACAAGAACTTGACGCCATACAAGCTGGTAGATCGCGTCAAAAAGTTCCAGAAGAAGAACCGCCATTGGAGGAAAATGGTCGCCATATGCTGACGTCACGAGCAAGCAACGATGAACTCTTGCGTAAAGTATTCCCAGTAGCGGATCTGAAGAGACAAGAGCAGCGCCATTGGTTACTTGAGGAAGCCGGAGAGTGAACATCGGAGCAATAGGAGAACTTCTAAGCACGTTCGATGGGATTGGAGAGAATGTGGATGGATGGGAGCGTCATTTTCGACTTCTCAAAGATGCCTATAAATTGTGAGATGACGTCACGAGAGTTCTTATATGCTCACAGCTCACAGGAAAAGCTCTGTCCTGGTTTTATTCGAGACCAGAGCATATAGAAATGTCGACGGATGAACTTTTAGCAGAATTAAAGAAAATGTTTTTCAGACGACGCAATAAAGTTCTTTTACGTAAGCAGTTCGAAGAAAGAGTGTGGAAGCGTGGAGAATCATTTTGCGAATATATCCACGACAAAACTATACTTGCTAATAAAGTGCCAATTAGTGAAGATGAGAGAATCGATTACCTTGCGGACGGAATCCCTAATATCTCCTTGCGTAATCAGGTACGAATTCAATGTTTCGGTTTCATTCAAGACTTGCTGGCAGCTTTTGAGAAAGTGACTTTGCAGGGTAAAGGCAGTACTATGGAAGGTAATTCAAAGCAACAGAAGATAGGGAAAAGGGGAGAGAATCGTAGTGACAAGGAGAAGGACAGCAAAATGACCAGCAGTTTCAATCCAAGGTGTTATAATTGTGGTAAAATGGGTCATGTGGCCGCACAGTGTGATCAGGAAATCCGGAAGAGGGGATCTTCTTACTCATGTGGTTCAACTGAATATATGATCCGAAACTGTCTCAAGAGGAAGAAGATGTCAGACCAAGTGATTGCCAATATCGAAGAAGAGGAGGACGATTTTCATCGGGTGGCCGAGCTACAACTAGAGGGAGACGGTGAGCTGTACAACATGGTGTTTAGAGTGCTTCTTGATAGTGGTAGTGCAGTGAGTCTTAAAAAAGGAGGTTAGTGCAATAAAGTCTGGTGAAACTGATTGATGCAAATTGTAGGCAATATGCGGGCATCAATAGCTCGAGGCTGAAATCCTTCGGTGCAGTAGTCGTGACGGCAAAGATGATAGGTATGGTACGTAAAATAAAATTGTTAGTTGTAGAGGATGGTACGATGCAGGCACCTGTTTTGCCTGGGCCAGATACCCTCAAATGTTTCGGATTACAATTTATCGAAAGGGAAAATTTGTTCGAAGAGACAGCGAACGAAATCTTAAGCGTGGACGTGGGAGGGATAAGCGAAGGGGAAAGTATGGGTATAGAAATTAATCCAGAGATAGACAATGTCTAACAAAATGAAGTTCGTGAATTATTTCAAGTAGAGTATGTAACAACAGAAAGGCCGCAGGATCCAAAAACGAAAGTAGAGCTTGAAATTTCATTGAAAGAACATCAGCCTTTTCACTTCTCACCGCGTCGCTTATCCTTGTCCGAGAAGAACGTAGTAAAGAAATTATTAGATGATCTAGCAGAGCAAAAGCGTATAAGAGCTAGTAATTCATAGTATGCCCCACCCATTGTTCTTACTAGAAAGAAGAATGGAGAACCTCGAATGTGCGTTGAATTCCGAACTCTCAATAAACACATCGTTAGAGATAATTACCCTTGACCTGTTATTGAAGACCAGATTAACATCATGAGTAATACAAAATATTTCAGTTGACTTGATCTTAAGGATGGATTTTACCATGTAAAAATTGCAGAGGAATCAATCAAATACACGTCATTTGTAACGTCCTTCGGCCAGTTCGAATTCGAATGCATGCCCTTTGGCTTAAAGACTGCGCTTAGTACGTTTCAGAGATTTGTAAATACGGCATTAAGAGAATTGATAGACTCGGGTGACATTACAGAATATATGGACGACATTATGGTAGCAACTGCAAATCTTGATCATCACTTGGTAGTTTTGAAGAAGCTGTTTAAATTGTTGGTTGCGAACAAACTTGAGTTAAAACTAGATAAATGTAGGTTTCTTTTCACAACAATTGAGTTTTTAGTCTATGAGATTAGCGAGCAAGGCATCAGGCCAACAAAATATGGGATAGAAGCAGTAGAAAACTTTCCATTGCCGAGAAATGTTCGAGAAGTACAAAGTTTTTTAGGATTGACCTCGTGGTTTCGTAAATACATTGAGGGGATTGCTTTGCTAGCTAAACCTCTATATGATTTGTTGCGAAGTGGAGTGGAATTTGAGTTTGGTGAAAAAAAAAGAAATCTTTTGAAACACTAAAATCAAAGATAATTAAGCAACCTATTTTAGCAATTTTTGATCCTCGCGACGTGACTGAATTGCATTGTGATGCAAGTGCAATCGGTTTCGGAGCTGTGCTTTTGCAAAAGAAAAAAGATTTGAAGTTCTACCCCATCTTCTATTTTTCTAAACGCACGACAGAAACAGAAAGTAAACAACACAGTTTTGAGTTGGAGATGCTAGCCATAATTCATGCCCTCCGAAGGTTTCGAGTTTATTTGTGGGGAAGACCTTTTAAAATTGCCATAGACTGTAATTCACTCGCACTAGCACTTAAAAAGCGTTACATAAATCCTAAAATTGAAAGGTGGGGCATGGAACTTCAAAGTTACGATCATGTTACAGAACATCGTGAAGGTAAGCGCATGACTCACGTGGACGCTCTTAGCAATTTTTTAGATGACAGTTGCTCCCAGTGGGACCCTGCGGTGGTTGTTAACCTTTAGTTTTTAATTATATATATAGTTCTCCCACTCTGATACCCCGTACCGCATCTAGGTTTATAATATCTTTGGTATAATTCAAAAATGCGTTCCAAACTGCGTTGCGTAAGGGCAAACATTTGCGTTCAAGCATGCCTACTATACGTTTATTAAATGTTGACCCCTCTCCAAGAGCGGGAAAAAATCAGCGAAAAAAAATCGCCAATAAACAAGACTTAATTCATTGCAAAGATAATTTTATTCTTCACAAATAATATATTTAACGACAGTCAATAAAAAAATTATTTCGAAAGAGGTGAAGCGGTAAAGGCTAACAACCAGGGTTCACGGACCTACTTTTTCGTTCGTTGACTTTCAATTGCCACATCTTTGTGAAAAATTATGGAAACGCGTTGAAAAAATCAGGTACCTTTCTGAAAGCTTTCTTAATATTTTATAGTCAAAATGAAAATGCTTATATGTTAATAATTTTAGCCTACAAAATGATTTATATAGGAACAGACATCTCAGCTCTTAATGACGACAGTACGATGTGTTTAAGCTTGAAATGTTTAAAAAAATCTACGAATTCAATTGCTTGACAAAAAACGTTGTGAAATTAAAACGAAAAGCGTTATTAACAAATATTTTTTCTGGCATTTTTTGTTCGTTTGTTTTGCGCCGGAGGACTGTTTTCACCAGACGTTGGAAACAAAAGCAGAAAACAGAAGTTAAGACTTATCAAAGGCGTAGGATATTTTTTTTTGGTGTAAAATGCAAGAAATAGAAATTTTGACTCTACATTTAAACATTAAATTCAATTCAATTTATTTAATTTGTAATTAAAATCATTCTAAATTGAGTAATATTATTTAATTTTCGTGAGTAATTATTGACATAATAGAATATCATTTTTTGAAATTGTTTAATCAATCAAAATTGCCTGAAACAAAATTATTTTAAAAAATATGTTGTTTTTTTTTAAACAAAACAATCGATCGAAGGAAAGAAACTGTTTAGATAGAAAATAGTTTATTTACATTTTTTTTTTTTTTTTTTTTCAGCAATTAATAATAAGTGCATTAAATTGAATGTACATACACTCAATTCATTACAAACATTGAAATATAAATCAATACATTAGTACAATTATTAGAATGTATTTTTTGATTTTAATAACACTATCATTTGTTTCTTTAAAATTTCAAATGCTGAAAATATTATCGCTGAAACCGAAATGCCAATTAACGCATCAAAAGCAGATGCTTTAAGTACCCCGCCCAATTCTCTACCCACTAATCTCTAATTTCCTTGAAGTAAGCCCTTTAACTATTGAAAATTTTGTGAAGATTAATTTTCACGGCTGAAATCAGCCAAATTTTTAGAGCCATGCGACAGCTCCAATATTATTTTAAAAACAAAAAATGAACCACCATCGTAAATCATAATTATAAATATTTGAATTTCTTTTAATTTTAAATGATTATAAAATTGCAATGAAGATACGCAAGTTCTTGCTGTCTATCCTTGTCTAACTTCAAGTTTGAACGTTCTATTTTTTAGAAATCGATACAGTACAGTACTGAAAATCATTTTCAAAAATCATTCGTGGGTCGAAAAATACAAAATATTAGTATATTAGAATAAATTTATCTTTGCAATTGCCCTACTTTTGTGGAGGGGTTAACATTGAATAAACATATAGTAGGCCTTTATAGTCAATCCAATAAACAATACATTGTTGGAAATATTAAAGAAGATAAATAAAATAGTTATACATTGCAGGCAGTAAATATATTTTTTTGAGAATTCCTCAACAGATTTGTACGTAGCACGGAAAGCTAGCCCAAATTAAAAAAAAAAACATAATACGTCAATTGGTTGCTGATATAATCAAACTGTTTTCAATTTGAACGCGTGAATTCAATTCTGGCGCGAGTTCCCGGTCCCGGCCGGCAGCATCGGTTCCCCGACTCCGCCACACACATTACGTCAACCCTTCTCCCATAATCAGTCACCATGATCAACAACAAAATAAGAATTCATTGCCTCGTAAATTTTAAAACAAATAATACAGCTCTTATTCTATACACTATTGACAAAAAATTTGGATACATTTCCTTTCATCGTTTGAAAATCCATACTTCACTTCAAAGACGAATATCTGTACAGGAACTGAATCTACGACATTGTAAATAGAATCATTTGAAAGATTAGAAGACTTCGTCTCGAATCAACTAACGTTGAAATTATTTTAATGAATAAGTCAAAAATATTTAGTTTCAAAGTTAAAAGTATTTTAGCTAAATGAATATTTTGAAATCTCGAATTCAACTCTGCTAAAACTAGAAAAGTGTTCCTAAAAATTTAGAAAAATCATAAAATCAAGAGCCAATCCTACTCATGAAAGCTAAATAAATAGCACAATTAAATATTATGTAATTGCTGAGTATTCATACAAAATATTAACTTGCTCAATATTAACTTTTGGGAGCCAAAAGTTCAAGATTCGTCGTTAGCCTTCATTTTTTTATAAGGAGCAACTTCAGATTCCTATATATTCTGTTGTATATCTAATTGAATCTAAAGTTGCACCTTGTAAAAAAATCAAGATTAACGACGAAGCTCGGACTTTTAACTCATAAAAATGAATATTGCACGAGTAACTTTTTTGTAGAATACACTGAAAAAAAAGTCTTTGATTCAAAGAAATGGTCGTACTGAATACGTCCAATCATGTATTTCTTTAATCCAAAGAAAACGTTGACATGTATGAAAAATAAGAAATTATTAAAGCAAATAAATAATTACTTCAGCCTGCGAAATATTATTTGAGCGAATGGACGATGTCTTTAACTGAATGCAATTAGAGATTTGGATTTAAAAATCAGTCAGTTGATATGATCGAATATAACATCAATTCTAAGAAATATTTTCATAATTGAAAGTAATGTCGATCGGATAAAATAAAGTTTTTTTAATTGAAAGATTTGATTACTTGTTTCAAAGAAGCGTACTGTAAACTTTAATAAATATTTCCTCGCGCCAAAGAAGTGACATTTGACGAGCATAGAAATGGTTTTGGTTGCTCTTGATTTAAATTTGAAAAGTAGGATTTACGCTTGATTTCAGCTTTTTTCCAAATTTTCAGAAACACTTTTCTAGATTTGGCAAAGAGTTGAACTTGAGATTTCAAAATGTTCATTTATCTAAAAAAAACTTTTAACTTTGAAACCAATATTTTTTCACTCGTTCATTATATTAATTTTAACGTAAGCTGAGTCAGTGCGAAATATTCTAATCTTTGAAATGATTGTACTTGGAAAGTCGTCGAGTACTGACGCTAGAATACAATTCCGAAATTATCACTAAATTTGCTACCAAAGAAAAATTATATAGTTCATCATAGAAATTTGAAAAAATATTTATCATTGGGAATGAAGCTGCCTGAAATCCATAGAGTATTAAAATTTCAATAAAAACCATGCTTAAAAGATTACATTGACTTAAATACAAGCTGTAGAGAAAAATCAGCATATGAGTATCAGTATATGCCTCGAAAATTTTATAACAAATAGTACAGCTCTTATTCTATACTTGACGTAAATTTCAGCGTTCTATTTTTACAATTCTAGTAACAACAGTAATGGTTCAAAAATATATATCCCCCCCCCCCTCTTTAAGTATAATTTTTTTTTCTAATGTGTAGAAAAATAGCACCTATCGAATGGATTCCATCCCTATTCCATAAAGTACAAACTTACGAAGTTATTTAATTTGTTTATGAGGGTAAACATAGTATCTTTTTGAAACCTTTTTTATGCAATTTAATTATAAAGACTTGTTTTGCCGCTAAGTGTACTTGATAGCGCAACTCCTGTAGAGTACGATCACCCACTTGCGTTGATATCCTGGCGGCCAAGCGTATAGAAATTCCGTTGAAAAATAGGCCACATTTTAATAACAAATTAGGTTTTAGGAAAACTAATCATTAATTTGGGCTGCACTTTTGCAAACATTTTTAGAGTGGCAAGGGGCATATTTTCTGAAATTTTGATACTTGTTGCTTGATTATTGCAAAACTAATTGCATATTTAAAAAAGGCGATTTCGGACGGCTTTTATTTTATTTTTTCAAGTAAACAGATGAACGAATCCTAACGTATGACTCGTCATTTTGTAGATATTTGTAACATCTACATTTTCAAACTAAAAAATTTATATCTGTCGGACAAATAGGTTCGTTGCAATAAACAAAAAACTTGTTTTTGCTATCTTGAAAGACTGTTCACACACACCATCATTCGGACCTAGGATTCTGACGCTAACATATAGGCTTTTTTTCTACATGCTGACACTACCAAAATCCGAAGTCAAGTTTCGGGTATCGATTTATGCGCGGAATTTCGTATGGTGCATGTACTACATTGTAAATTTTAGTTTCGGTTCATAATTCTTTTAATTCAAGCTTATTACCTGAATTAGTAGTAGTAATTTGTAAGCGCTTCTGCTTCATGAGCGGAAGCTTGCGTGTTCGATTCTCGCTGTCTGCACATTTTTTCATTTAGCCTTTTTTTATTTTTTATTTATTAAAATGTTTATGAATATCGTTTCCGTCAATATTTTTCAAAAAAAAAAAATGGTTTTTATTGCCTTTTTTTATGAAAAAACTAATATTTTAAAACTTTGACATGTTTTTCGTAAAAAACATTATTTTTCATAAATTTTATTATTGAATTCAAGCATTTCTAAAAAAAAGTGTACGCTGCAAAAGTAGAAGAAATATTCTATTTCTTTTATTATACAAAAAATTAAATTAAAAAAAATCCAAAATAAGCGCTATATATTTGATGCGGAATTTAATTAACTTTTATTCTTAAAAAAAAAGATTCAAATAAGATCAGGATTGTCTTCTGAAAAGCAATTTGTCCACAGATATTCTCTCTGTCCCGCTGTGGGGTCCTCAGTAATGCTTTATTCTAGAAAAATTTTATTATCGCAAGGACAATTTAAGGCCATGGCTAACCATCGGAAAATCTGGACGAATAGTGGACACTTCGATATTTTATATATTATTTATTTCATTATTTCCTGAAAATTAAGAATTTTCTATCGCGCTTCGTGTCAGAAAGAAGTTGAATGTGTCACTAATGAATTATAAGTTTCCCATTTACTCGGTATTTTGCGCAATTGGTTTTTAAATTATTTTTCCGAATACAAACAATTTAATACCTTTTCATAAAACACGCGCGCATCGAAAGTTCGACTCTCGTTGCCTCTTAAGCGGGTCGAAAGTTGTGTTTTCAACCCTAGACTAGAAAGTTGGAACAGGCTACTGCGAATCACTCAATAGACAACGAAAGTCGAACTTCCGATGCGCTTGCTATAAAAAATAAAGTACATAGCTCGTGGCTCGTGTGATCGCTGCCCTCGCTTCGCTCGAGCAGCAAACTTCAAACTCGTCAGAAATCGCCGACTTTCACCCCTAGCTATGTGATATACTATTCCATAACAAAGGATGAGTCGCGAAACTGAAAGTGCCACCTATAAATTGAGAAAAATTGTGAAATTCGCGTCCGATATCAAACAACATGGAATGAATAAGACAGCTTTTTCAGACATAAGTACTTTGTTTTGATTACTATTAAAACGAAGAAATAAAATAATCAATGATAAGACTTTAACGAAAATGAATTTTAGATTTGAGGGTTCAGCTGTTTTGTTCAAACTCTGATAGTTTCATTCGAAATTGGACTATTTTGTTTGTTTTGGATTTATGAAAAGTTATGTAATTCATGGAAATTTCTGGAAATGTTTGGAAATTGTGAGATGTATAAAGTTATGAGAATTTATGAAAACTTATGTAAAATTACGAGAAATTTTAAGACCTATGAAATTTATGGAGACACATCGAATTTGGGTCATTTTCGGGAACTTTTGAAAGATATATACATTTACTCATCTATTGCTAATCTGCTGAAGGTATGTCCCCTTGTCAGTATACAACACAAACCAACCATGATTTTTTCGATTCTAGTTCTTTCCCTACAAGCCCCCTCCAATAACCAAAGTTTGGTGGGACTGACGTTACAACTAGACTATCCACCTTACGACTGGCAAATTATTTCGGACACGATTTCGACTCGCAAAATACATTTCTCGCATCAAGTTGGTAGTTGGGCGTATACTTTTCACAATTAATAATGACAATAATAGAGTAGCCTCGGAATAGATTGAAACTTTGTTTGACGAAGGGCATGCATCCGGTAAAGGTAGAGGTAAAGTTTCAGATGCCGAATGGAGACTGGGTGTTTGGAATGCTAGAGGGGTGAATGATCTTAAGGAAAGAGAATTACGAGAAACTATGCGCATAAGGAAGCTAGATATTTTATGTGCACGTGAAATAAAGAAAAAGGAATGTGACATTAGAAAGATGAAAAATATGGGACTCGAAATATCGTGAGGAGTAGATAGTGAATCACATGGTAGTCAAGGGGTCGATCTGATTATGAAATGAGAGAGTACACTGAAAAAAATTTATTGTTCCCATAACAATATTTTTTGTGTGGGCGCAACATGTGGTTTTGTTGGAGCACAAAAACCAATTGTATTGCTATATCAGTATAACAGGAACTGTTTCGTTGGAATACCAATATGATATTGTTGTAATGAGAATTCCGAAAAGTATTGACTTCTCTATGAAGGTTCCAGTATTTCAGTTTTTGCATAAAAGATTTTGCTTTTTAATCAGTTTTTTCGAGTATTGCAAAATTCAAATGTAAATTTTTAAATATATTAATATCTTGTAACAATTGCTATTATAGTGATATCTTCAATAATTATAAAAAAATGATCACATTAAACTACGAAGTAAACAATACTTTTAGATAAATGAACTCATTTATTCAAATAATAAATACAAATATTTCTACACATATGTTCGCGCCAATATAAATTGTCTTCCCCACTTAGTAGTTAAATTGACAGGTTTAGTATATAATAACTTTTCATATCGGATTAAATCATTAGTCCTCGATTTATCTATAACTTCATAAGCCCATTCGTGATAGCGAAATATCGTATGCAATGGCTTGTATGCAAAGATAAGTGTATTGTTGTAGTAGCAAATAGCATTTGTTAAGCCAAAAATAGGTTCGCTATCCTTTTCGCCAACACATATTACCATACTCTTTTTATAAACAGTTCCATTTTTTTACCCAGTTAACTGTTGTAGTAAAAGCTTGCAAAAAAGATTTATCTCTACCTGACAATTTATTGAAAAATAGTGGCAAATTTCTAAATCTACAGTATTTTGATGTTCCATTCTTCGTAGAATTAGACAATTCTTTTGAATACAAAGCATGAGCAAGCTTCAGTGGATGTTTGATAGCAATAGTTTCACAAATATTGCGCTTCGAATTAGACACAGTTGCTGTCATCTTAGACTCACGATGTTTACTCTCATAACGCATACACCAAATCCCTATTGGTGGACCAATTTCCTCCATGATAGTGGGCAAATGGATCAGAAAATAGTCTTTTGGTTTATTAAGACGCTCTAGGATTGAATAAGAAAGTTTATGATGTTCTTGGACTAAATGACTTAAAAGTTCACTACAACCTATTTAAATGGAAGTAGACGTAACTAATGCCAAAATTCTTCTTAAACATATATAAATATTCCACGTCTCGTCATTTTCTGGTATTCTGTGTCCTACAATCAAACCAAAATGACGAACAAACGCATACATTTCGGATGTAGACATATTAATATCGTCTTTGTTCAGATCTTTTTCAAGTATTACAGACGGAATATTCCCAGCATCGGTTATTCCCCAGTCGTGACATCTCATCCAATTCTGTAGCTCGATAAGTGTAAAGTATTAAAATCAATTCACAAATATAAATTGGTATAATCTACTTATCTAGCAAAGTAGACTCCAACATTTTCTATTTTCTTTGTATCATTTCAATAAATTTATATTATTACAATTCATAAGATGCATTGGAATTGAAACAAAAGTATTTTCATTGTCTTGTTTTTATAATTAAAAAAGTGCGCATCCTATTAAAAAAATGTTATAAAACATTTTATTGCCAATTGTGTCGGTTTTCTATCAATTTCATTTGTTTATTTTCAATGTTATTTTTTACGATTTAAACTACAAATACGCATTCTAGCGTAAGGTGGTTCTGAGCAAATTTGTAGATATAATTTAGGCGAAAAATTTTGTTAAATAAAAAGTTATCGTAACTTGTGTCCTTTTTCCAAAAAGTTAATTTTTTTATTTTTAATATATTTTTATAACAAGAGTTTAGAACAAATTTCCAGATAGTTTTTTTATTGAAAAACTTTTGTCTTTTCATTTTTTTTCGTCTATTGTGTCGTTTTTCCAAAAATTTAATTTGTTTATTTTTAATCTTATTTTTTACGATTAAAAGACAATCTACTCGTCCAATCTAAAAATCATTATTAAAAAATTTGTAGATCTTTTTTGGGTGAATTATTAATTTTTTTCTGTCAATTTATTTCATACCTTGTGCGCATTCTATCAAAAAATGAGTAACAGAAAATTTGTAGCTCTTTTTTGAGTGAACAACTTTTGTCTTTTTTTTCCTAGTTTTTGTCATTTGTCCAAAAATTTAATTTTTCGTTTTTAATGTTGTTTTTTACGAATAAAAAGTAATCAATACAAAATTTGTAGATATTTTTTGGGTGCACAATTTTTGTTGAATCATCATTTATCGTATCTTGCATAGTTTGACCGTGAAATTAAAATGTGGATTTTTCATTATTTTTTGTCCGACCAAAATTTGAATTTTCTATCTTTCGAAAAAATTCAAAAAGTCTGAATAGTCTTTCAAAATTTACCCGATATACAGACAAAGACAACAACGACAAGAACGATGACAACGACAGACAGACACCGACGTAAAAACTATTTTTTCTGCCTCAGGGGGCCTCAAAATGTCGACATTTGATGGAATCCGCGAACGTTATTCCTCACATAGAACCAATACCTTCTCATTGGGATGAGATTGTAAAAAGTCCAGTACAAAAATGCTTTATTAAATTTAATGACAAAATCCATTTTCTGCTAACAAAAATCTCCATAAAAAGCACACTTTTTAATGTATCTAGTTCTTTTATAATACATGTTTACTAAGTTTTTAATCTAGGTTCTAGAATAACACTTTCGACAAAATGATTTTAAATATGTAACAAAATAAAAAAAAAGTATTCTGTAAAAAAAGTCGAGTGTAAGAACTTTCTGGTTGAAAGTGATTGAGGCTCACCGAGATCGTTTTAAAGAACAATATACTTGAAGAAATAAAATTATTTGAGATGCAGCCAGATTATGATTGTTTAAACAAAAATCTTTCTGAGACAATAGATAGTATATATTATTTTTGACTTTTTGTTTGAACAGTAAATTAGAACACAAAATTAGAAAAATAAAAAAACCTATCTCTAGCCGCACATTAAATACGAAAGTTCCTGGATCAAATCTAGGCTGAGGTTGTTTCTTTTTTATAATGAAATCGAACATTAATAACAAGTCATAAGAATGAGTTACGAATGAATAATAATAAATGATAAAAATTGATAGAATTGTAGAAAAAAGTCCCTCAGAGCAAAAGAATGTTGAAGTGAGTTACATTGAATAATGACAATGGTACAATTTACTTATTTGAAATCCTTTAACCCTTAATTAATTTATGGATAAAAGTAAAAAGTACGCGAGGAAGCCAAACAGTGGTAAAGTCAGACAGGCTTTATTCGTAATTCGTGGAAAAGGTTGAAGAATGTGTTTTTGTAATCTTGAATTAATTTGCTTTCGAGTGAATCGAAAAACTGTAAAGAAATCGTGACAAGAGGAGGAATATATCGAAAGACGTCGCGTCGTCTTGTTTGACAGAGTACAAACCTACCAAGAACCGGTGAAGAGAGACCTTGCGTGTGCTTGCTTGGAATAGGATTACACTATCGATATCGAATTATACGCCGTCTTGAATTGATACTTCGAAAAAAAATTGTGTGGTTTTGGCAGGCGCTCCATACTCAGGATGCGGGAAGAAATATCAACAAGTTGTGAATAAAAATGAAAGAGAACGGTTTACATAATAAAAAATGACGGCCTATTTAAACCAATGAAACTCAAGTTGATTCTCAACCCTCTCAGTGCTTTATTTGATACTAAAGCTTAGTATACTTAGCAAATTGCATACTTAGCATTATATTATTGCATCGATAATTAATATTACAAATTCAAAATAAAACTGCTATGTTTCCAATTTGATATTCTCGATATTTTATTTAAAATGTTTTAAAATGGTTTTACAGTGTTCGAGCTACTATCTGTACACAAAATTTAGATACCTTAATTTTTTTACAGATTATAATGAAAATCAAAGCAGAAAAAAATTCTTAAAATATGGTACAAAGTACATGTTGTATATGAAGGTTTTGCCTATACTCACACAGAGTTTTGATATTTTCAGTCGATTAACAATTATTTCCTGAAGAGTGAATGGTTAAACGTTAAACAGTACCATTATCTTGCGATCATTTCAGAATGCTCAACTATGAAAGACTGTTAGTCCCTGAGAATAAATTACAAAAAATCTGCGAAAATATATGAATTTCTTTTATCCTTTCTGTGCACAATGGTAAATTTTTGAGTCAGAAATAATAATTTGCTATTAAGTTATTAACAAAAGAGTAGTGAGGTTTCATCTCCGAAACTCATAATACTAATCCAGGTTATCGAAGCAACCGCACTCACAGAAGGAGATCTTGTCTGTGCTTCTGCTACTCCTACAACTACGACTTTCTGTCACACTCGCTCCTATTTTGAGTACCATTCCGCGAATAATCGGAAAGCCCTTTGTATTTTCCAAAGAAGAAAATAATTTTTTTAACATTTAAGCTCAATTTTTTGCTCATTGACACTACATACACCATATTCAGAAGCCAAAATGTGCAATTTGCTTCAAGAATGATCTCCATACGTTGTTTAGTTTCGGAGATGATACCTCACTATACTCTTTTGTTATTATCTTAATAACAAATGATTTTTTCTGACTCTAAAATTTACCATTGTGCACAGAAAGGATAAAAAAATTCTTATATTTTTCGCAGATTTTTTGTAATTTATTTTCAGGAACTAACAGCCATTCAAAGTTGAGCGTTCTGAAATCATAGTAAGATAGTGCTTTTTATGCTTTCACTCCACACGAAATAATTTCTAATTGACTGAAAATGTCAAAACTCTATATTTTTGTACAGATAGTAGTTTGAACCACTTTAAACTTGAAAAAAAAAACACTTTGCATATCATTCGCAGTAAATGCAAAATTTCTCTAAACTGTTTAACGTCAGTTTCGAATGAATTTTAAATAATATTAAATCCCATATAATTATGTTGTAAAGTAGTTAAAACATTTCTAAACCGGTTGAAAAACTATTCCGAACCAGGTTGCAAATTGGCTGAACTCGATTTTAAACCAGAATCAAACTTGTCATATTGTAATCTAAAATAGTTGCAACAATGTTAAAACCATGTTAAAACTAGATTTAACACAAGAACAAAAATATGAAAAAATGTAATAATAAATGAAATTATAATCATACTTACAATTTATTGTTTATTGAAATTTATTTGGACAAATATATAGGATGACACATCCACAGGTCTATTGCACATCTTGTAGATATATGTATGTGCAATTATCCACTATTATAATAAAAGTGAATGAATAAACTTATAAGTCATCTGTTTAAATTTAGTTCCCATCTAATATTTTTCATTTGTACCGTTTTTGATTTAAAAATGTTCAATTCCAAGAATCTTTAATTGAAAATTATGAAATGTTAAATATTTTAGTTTGAAATATTTTCAATTTCGAAAACCTTGAAATTAAAATGATTTGATCTGCTATAGTTAATGCTTTCAATTTGAAATTACTTATATTTCAAATTGTTTAATTTTACATGTTTACACTCTTAAGTTTTAACGAACTGTCTACTGCTACAGAAAATTCCGCAATACTAACCCTAGCGTTGGAGTTGACCGGTTGGTTTTAGTGAAAATTCCGTCATACTAGTAGTGCCAAGTTTTAAACGCTTCAAATCTGAATTTTTCCACTTTTAATGCTTTTTTTTCCAATTTATTTTTGAAATAATTTGAATAATTAAAATGTAAAATTGCTTAGTTTAGAGAACTTGAATAACATTGTCTGCGAAAGTGGCATTTGTAACAGATTATTAAAAAAAGAAAACACTATTATCGAAATGTCAATTTTGAAAATTTATAGTTAATGTATCCTCGAAAAAATCTCAAAATAGAAGAATTGCAAACGAATGGAAGTAGAGAAACTCAAATGTGAACATGCAGACAGAATGAATTCAACGTACTTTATTAATTTTAGTGTTATTGATAACAAATTTATTTAGAAGAATTACAATACCAATAGACGGCTAAGCACTCTATAAATGCAATTGACCAAATTATTTTCACTGGTGGTCCAAATACTTTGCCGAAATTGGATAAGTCGTGAACTCGAGACTTTTAAAACCCAAAGAACGTCTTCTGAGGTTTATCCAATGATTTTGAAGGAGCATTTTCTGTGACCCCACAATTTTCTTTCTTTTTTCCATTGAAACCATTGGAGTACCGTTTGTGTTAATCCGATCCTGGAAAGACTCGCCTCTTGGGTAACGCCCGAGTAATTCGTGCTCGGCAAAAAGCGCCGCGAAGACGTTGCATCTGCAACGGAGCGATATCCTTTGTGCGGTTTTGCGTTCAGCAGGGATGATTGGCGTGCGATGCGCGACCACTGTCTTTCCGCTTACTGCTGTTTTACCCACCATGGTTTGCTTCACCATCATGCATAAAGTGCTATAGTTATTCTACTACGTACCATACCTACCACATATTCTGTCATACCTATAAGCAGAACCAGACGGATGTTCCTCTCTCAGTTTGCTTCCCATTCAAGGTACTAAAGCAAGCGTGTAATCGAAACATTTAGCTTCGGATTCTTAGGATGAGTTCGAACACATTCATCTTTTGGCTTATCGGCTTGCCGAAACGAACGCAATTTACACAACTTTTGCATTAGGCATTATACCTGCATGTGTTCAATGTTGTAAACATATTTTAGGTATGCCTTCTTTTGCAGAAGAAGCAACAGTCTTTAGGGGAGTGCATGTAGGATGATTGGATTTCTCTACACGCTTGTGGCCATTTTTTGAATTCGGGAAATTTTACTTATATGCACGTGCTGGGTATTATTTACAGATGACTAAATCCATGCATTGCATTTATCTATGGTATGAAGAATAAAACATCCGTTGATCATTTCTGCTTCAACATTTTCAGTTATAATCAGAAAATTATATATTATTTCATTTTTCTATACGTGATTTATTTAACACCTATTTGAAGAAATGTATTTAGATCCTTTTTTCAGTAAAATATTTTGGGTTGTGACATGACAAATGAGACACGTGACCAAGCAAGTTAATGACAGGAAAAGAGCAAAGATCCGGAAAATTGTTTACCATCTCCCCTTAACTGCAACAGGAGACGACGCGTCAAAATAAACATCTGCGAACTAAGTCCTCGAATACTCAAGGACCATACAGGACCTTCCAAGACTTTCGTTTAGAGATCTTTAAGGGTCAGCCTGTACAAACAAGATTGACAAACAAACTGGGTCAAACGACTTCCGGAGTGGCACACGAGTCGGCGACAGTAGTCATTTATCTTATGTCTAGCTAACTGCATCTGCGACGTTTTCGACTTTGAATTTACATTTTCGTCACGTGCTAAAATAATTATTCACTAAACAAAGATTTTTTTAAAATTTGAACTGACGATTTATGTCATTAGATTTATGTCAATTTTGTTACTGAAATCGTTTAAAGAATATTTACGATTTTAACGTACTGATTTTATCTCTTTATTGTCACATTACATTGCCGTTTAAAATGTCGTAATTCGCACGTAATTGAAAGGAACGTAACGGCTGATTACAGACTACAAAGGGTTATTCAGCTAGGGTGCACAAAATTACGGCGCGTGTGCAAAAACAATAGAAGCTTCGCACAAATACGACATCGTGTTGATTAAAACGAGAATTAGGGAATTAAAGCACGTGCCCTAATTGTCATCGCGAGTTATCCTGCACCTTCTGTCGACAGTCGGTTCTGGCGTTAGTCCTGTCACTTGAAATAAGGAGACAAAACTCAGGGTGACAGGGTTTCATAACAAACCTCGCTTCAGTTTTTGAACACTTATTGTTAGATTTGATTGACATTTAAACAAATACACGCCTAATAAATATTACTGCAAATTTAATACACGTGAATATTGCATTTGCTTTCAAAAATAACTTCTTGAAGTACATGCATAACTCAATGACCATCCATAAACTTATAAGTACATAATGCGATTTCTTACGAATTGTTGACGTCAGCCCCATGTAACGCATTTTGCTACTTTTCATGTAGATTTTGTGCGTTTGTGTAACACTAGACTAGCAGCCGCCCTCTCCAAAGTACATACTTTCTGGATGGCCTATTATACATATTTCGAAGTAATAACCATTTAGTATGTTATTGGAGATGAAAAGGATTACACTGAAGGAAATTTCTGTTCTTTTGGTTCTGAAGAATGTAGGTAGGGGAGTGTCGGGTAATCCTGGCCATCGGGTAGCGGCTACTTATGATTTTGAATAAACTGTACTTTCTGCGATGATAAATCAATATTGTTATCATTGCAAATTGTCCAAAAGCGCAATTTTAAAAATACACACATAAATATCTCTCTTTATCTTCAAAGAAACGTCTATCGTTACGAAATTTTCCATTTTCCAGCTCGTTCGCGCATTTTATAAAAAACAACGAGAAATGTATATTTTTAAAACGAAAGCTTTAAGTTTTTATACATTAAGACAAAAATACTCACCGAAAATCAAAAATCCACAAAAAGCATTATGGAGGATACATTGATTACAAAAAAGGTAATTTCTTAGTTCTTGACAGTAACAAATGAAATCGAACATGAAAAAACCTGGCCTGGTATACCCGGCACGAAATGGCCAGGGGTACCCGACTCTGTGATATGTTACACAAAAACAACAATAAATAAGAAAATACGTTGAAGTATTGAGAAAATATTTCAGTTCAAATAGTTCGAGAGTCAATTCATATGTCCGAATCAAAACCAATCTAATATTTTTGTAGTTCTGCCAATATTTTACAATAAATTTGGTCCCAATTGAACAAAATCCACTTGTGTTCTAGAGACGAAATATGTATAGATGAGATTTTCTTTTGGGCATTGGCTAGTGACTAGTATTACAAAATTTTCCGTAAAACTAACCGGTCAAGATAACACTACCCGCCCAAGGCAAAATCCTAAAACTCCCTCCGTGCTCTCCTCCCGTACAGAAATCGCCCGATTTCGTACGTAATACCGGTCTGGACCCGATCGAGATTCCCGGTCTGGCCCTGATCGGTAGAACTCTGTGGCCCATACTTGGGCCAAACCGGGCCAGACCGATTTCCCACTGAAGCGCCATCTTCATGCGCTCACAGAATTTGTGCTGGTTGTTGTTGTTTGACAGTACAGAGAATTTTGAATATTACGTGTTTATAATATTCTATCAATTATTGAAAGTGCCTAAGGCGAGTACACTACGTGTTCGGACTTCTCTCGCAGAAATTTTGCCGTGGCCCCGACCGGGGCCCGATCTGGCCAAATGGGGCCCAGATCGGGAAGCCAGGTCGGAGCGGATTTTTAAATTGTTTATATGATTCAAAGTCAACAGATTTCTTGCAAAAAAGTTTGCTGATGCTTATCGAGTATGTTTTTTTCTAAACCGGGAGAAATCACGAATATTAACCGGGAAACAAAAATTGAAAAAATAGTGGCCACCCTGATTTTGGATAAAAACCCATTTAAGTTTATCAACTGTGAATATAAATTATATTTTATTCTAATTGAACTGTACATTAAGGATTAACAAGTGAATAATAATTAATTTTACATGATGATTCGGAATCTGTTCAAAATTTAAGAATTTTCAGATTTTAAAGTTAAAAATCAAACTGTTTCAATTGGAAAGTCTTAGTATTAAAACAAATTTAAACGTCCGATTAAAACTTTATAAACTATTTTCAATTTTAAAATAACTTCAAAATAAATATATCCATAATAAAAGGCTTTCATTAAACTTAAAATATTGTTTTAGTCTAACATTTGAAATTTTTTATTAAGAAAAAGAACAATTGCTTAATATTTATAAATATTTCACTGTTCGTATAAGATCAGTTATTATAAATAAAATATTCAAAACTAAACAAAAAAACTAAATTTTGAACGTTACAATTTTAATTGTTCTATTTAAAAAATTTGATTTACAAGTAAAATTGTTGAATTTCGATGTATAATGAAAAATGAATCTGGAAGATTTTAAGGAAATATTTATATTTTGCAGGATTTAAAAAAAAATTTAGGAAAATTTTAAGGAAGATTTCGAATCATTTTAAAAGATGTTTAGAAGTTCTAAAAAAAATTCAAAAATTATAAATTATTTAAAATTTGAAAAAATGTAGATGTAGATGTTTCAATATTTAAAAATAAAATTTTGAAGCTTTTTAAAGATTTTTAAACTATTTAAAATTAGAATAATTTAACTTGTAATTTAAGAAGTCTTCAGTTTATAACCAAAAATGTAATCCTTCAATTTTTAACATTTCTGACTTAGAATTGCATAAAATGATTTGCAGCTCAGTTTTTATTACTTCAAATGGAGAAAGTTTCAGCTTTAGATTTCGAATTTTTTAATTTTATTGGCAGTGAAAAATATTTGCGAACCGGGAAATGACCGTGATTTTTTTTCTGTGATCAATACGGCCACCCTGAGTTTCTTGCCAAAAAATTAATTTTTATGGCCTGACATTTAAGTTTTCACTAGAATTACAACCAAAAATGGAATAGTTAAATTTTCAGATTAAAAAATTTATTATCAAACAAACAGCAAAACGAATTTTCAACAAAATAGTTAAATTTTCAACCGGAGAGATGGATTTTAAACTAAAATAAAGTAAATCAAGAAGATTAATTTTCTAACAAAAAAGACAATTTTACCGTTTTTTACTATTTATTAGTGAATTTAATATTTATTTTCTATGTTGTAAAAAATTAACTTTTTTGTTGAAAATTTAAATTTTTTGTATAAAGTTCGTCTTTCTTGCATGAAAATTCAAGAATTTAGTTGATTTTTTTTTCTTGCGTGACTGAAAATTTTGTTGTTGAAAATTCAAATCTTTTGTTTGAACATTGATTTTCAACAAAATAGTTGAATTTTCAACCCAGAAGATCAATTTTCTAAAATAAATCAATTTTCAACAAAAAATATAATAATTTAATTTTAAGGCACAGAAATAATTGTTAACCAAATAAAATAAATTTTCAATGAAATAGTTAAAATTTTCACCAAACAGATGAATTTACAGCCAAAAAGATTAAATGTCTATCAAAAAAAACAAAAAAATGACGAAAAATGGAATATTTAAATTTTTAGTAAAAAAACTAATTTTCAATTTAAAAAACAAAACAAAAAAACAAACAACAATTCTCAACCAAAGAAATTAAATTTCAACCAAGAGATTAATTTTCTACAAAAATACTAATTTTTAACAAAATACATGAATTTTCTACCAAATATTTTAATTTTTAATGGAATCTCCAACCTAATAGTTGAATATTCAACCAAAAAGGTTAATTTTTTACAAAAAAAAAGATAAGTTTTCAACCCAGAAGATGAATTTTCTAAAAAAAAATTCTGAAGAAGATAAACTTTCAACAAAAAATATAATAGTTTAATTTTAAGTTACAGAAATAAGTTTTTAACCAAATATAATAAATTTTCAACAAAATAGTTAAATTTTTTACCGAACAGATGAATTTGCAACCAAAAAGATCAAATGTCTATTAAAAAAAAATTCGACGAAAAATGGAATCGTTAAATTTTTAGTAAAAAGATTAATTTCCAATAAAAAAAAAAAAATCCAACAAAGAACTGAAATTGCAACCAAAAAGATTAATTTTCTACAAAACAGAATAATTTTCAAATACACGAATTTTCAACTAAATATTTTAATTTTTAATGGAATCTTCAACCTAATAGTTGAATATTCAACCAAAAAGATTAATTTTCTATCAAAGAAGAGTAATTTTTAATAAATTATATGAATTTTCAACGAAATATTTTAATTTGTAATGGAATTTTCAACGTAATAGATTAATATTCAACCAAAAATGGTTAATTTTCTACCAAAAAAAGACAAATTTTCAACAAAGTACATGAATTTTCAACTAAAAAAGATAAATTTAAAAAAAAAAATAGAATAGTTTAATTTTCAGTTAGAGATTAAAGTTTTTAACCAAATAAAATAAATTCTCAACAAAATACTAAACTTTTTAACCAAACACGACGAAAAATGGAATAATTAAATTTGTAGTTAAAAAATTAATTTTCAGTAAAAAGAAAAACTAATTTTCAACTAAAGAAATGAAATTTCATACAAAAAGGTTAATTTTCTAAAAAAAAAAGCCAAATTTTCAACAAAAGAGATGAATTTTCAACTAAAAGATATAAGTTGTCAATAAAAAATAGAATAGTATAATTTCCAGTTAGAGAAATAAGTTTTTAAGCAAATAGAATAAATTTTCAACCAAACAAATTACATTTTTAGTTAAAAAAATTAATTTTCAATATATAAAACTCATTTTCAACCAAAGGAATGAAATTTAAATCAAAACCACAAAAGACAGCGTTGCAAAAAAATATCGAAATTTTCAAGCAAATAGTTGAATTTTCAACTGAAGAAGATTTTTGTTCAACCAATCATGAAATAGTTGAATTTTCAAAAATGGTAACAAAATTGTAAAATGAACAAAAAGCAAACAAAAAATTAAACTAAAATGATGGATCATCAACTACGAAATTTAATTTTCAACTGAAGAAGATTTATGTTCAACCAATCATGAAATAGTTACATTTTTAAAAAATGATAACAAAATTGTAAAATGAACAAAAAACGAAAACAAATTAAACTAAAATGATGGATCATCAACTACGAAACTTAATTTTGGTAAAATGATTTTTTTTGCTAAAAATATAGCTATTTCAGTTTTGCTAGAAAATGTTTTTTTTTTCAGTTGAAAATTCACTTATTTTACTGAAAACTCGTATTTTTTATTTGAAAATTCAATTATATTGGTAGAAAATGCATATTTTTGCGTTGTAAATTCAACTTTGTTTTCAAAAA